>JAJHUR010072278.1:0-38518 GCA_027495735.1 Lutjanus campechanus
CTGGTAGCCCTTTGGTGCACTGTGTTTGATGAGGGACGCAGTGCGCCGGAGTCAACAGCAGCCACCCCCATCTGTCCTCCTTATACCCCCCCCCCCCCATCCTGTTCCACCTACATATTGACCCCCACCTACTGACTGTTGGAGCCCCTCTTCTCGCTGCAGACACCTGGAGGACAGGCAGCAGCATAATGACTGTTATAACTAGGACAGTCTATATTTATTCACCGTGCCGCATCCCTGCAAATGACTATTTATGCTGCATTGTAGAGGTCAGACAAGTTCAGTAGGCGAACATTATTTCTGTACAACATGTACACTCTTTATTGCAGGTTTCTTATTACTGTGTGGGAATAGAGTTGAGAGTCTTAGTGAAAGTACTAAGTGTCTATATATAATAGAACTGAAACTAGTAGTCTATTTATAGATAAGTTGATCAAAAGAAAATGAATCTGCAACGATTATGTTAATGCATCACTTCAGGTTTCAGCTTCTCAAACATTAGGACTTTGTCTTTTTCCTGTCATAAATATTGCATTTAATAACTTTTGGTTGGAGAAAACAAGCAATTTGAAGATGTCATTGTGGGTTCTTAAAAAATTCAAATGATGAGTGAACTGCAGATTAATTTATAATGAAAACAATCATTAGTTGCACCATACGTGTACATTATATAAGGTTAAATGTGTTTATTTACTATCCAGCAGCATAGCTAAAGCTTATTTTGGTGCTTTCTTGTGTATATTTTGTGTGTGTAGTTAAGAGCTTTAACCCATTCATCAGTGTTGTGAAGGACAACACTGAGATAGTTGTGGTGTGTGGGCTGTGACTGCACAATAATGCTGCTTCAAGCATGTAGCATCAAGCCCCTGTCTCTTGAGTAGAGCTCTTGATCATGTTTAGCTATACAGTGAGAGTACTTGAAGCCAAACTTCTCCCTCTCCTTTTTTTCTCACTCTTATCTCTCTGCTTCATCTGCCTCTTAATTATTTGCTCCTTGGCTGTTTGTTATGCTTGTGTATCTTGTGGCCTCCTCCTGTAATATCGTTGCTGTGGTAGATAGTGTTGTACAGTATTGGATCTTGGCAGCAGATGTTTCTTTCCAAACTGAAGGTTCTTCATTTCCTTTCCTTCATACACTTATCCACAACTTAAAACAAATGTGGGCCAGGGGTGTAAAGTGGATGGGCCGGGTGGGCCGGCTACAGGGTCTGCCGGACCACATTTTGCCATGATGACATCTTCAAACAGGGCCTTCATTTTGATCTCAACTTCATTTTGATCTCATTCACGTGCAGTTTTATGAATGCATCTTGTCCACAAACATATAAATGCCTTGCAATAATTGCTTTTGTGGTAGTTTCCACTACAGTGTCTCCATGTTCACATTTTGCCATGAATGCAAATAGACACATTTTGCTTAATGCAGAAAATTCATATGATGTGTTTGTTGTTTTTGTATTTTTTTGGCAAAAAAAAGGCATCAGGGGATCTGCATCTTTGTTGGGTGTCTTGCAAGTTTGTGACATCCTTGAGGATACAATTACATGTATGTTTTTATTGTGAACCCTTAAGTTATACATTATAAAGACTGCAATATACTGTTGGATTTACCTTCGTGGTTATATCAGTCTGTTGCTGTTGGTAAATGAATCATTAACTAATGTGCAGATTACTCCTATGTGTGTGTACACACAGTGGAGTCAATCAAAACTCTTGGTGGGGAAAGTGCTATTTAGCCAAGCTAGTGCTGTGGCTTATGAATGGCAGTGTTAATCTGTCGGTCTGTCAGTCCACTTTGGTCCAGACTGAAGTCACCCAGCAACTATTGGATGAATTTCCATTAAATGTGGTACAGACCAGACATATAGACATACATGATACATAAATGTCACATTGACTGCTTACTGATATGCCAGTGTCACCACGATATTGGACAGGTCAGGACTGGACTGTTTATAAATTCGTGTTGTGAGCTGCAGTTTTTATGAATAAAAAGCGCTCTAACATTTACATTTCTTTAGGGCTGCAGCTAACAATTATTTTCGGTCAATTATTTTCTCAATAAATTGATTAATAGTTGTTTGCCTATAAAAATGTCAGAAAATTGTACAATATGTTGATCAGTGTTTCCCAGAGGCCAAGGTGGTGTCCTCAAATATCTTGTTTTGACCGCAACCCAAAGATATTTAGTTTACTGTCGTGAAGGACTGAAGAAACCAGAAAATATTCTCATTTAAGAAGCTGGAATAATTGAATTTTGACACTTTTTCTAAAAAAAAAATTACTATTCTAACCAATTAATTGATTTTCAGAATAGTTGACCATTCATTTAATAATCGATCAACTGAGAATTGTTGCAGCTCTACATTTCTCAACTGAATTTCAGTGACTCATGTTATAAGGGTCTGTGATGATCTACATGGAGTAGGAAAGAAGTATTTTTTTCTAACTTATTGCGTGTAGATCTTGAACCCCTAATTGAAATTGGTTGAGAAATATGAAAACGTTAGTGCTTTTTATTCAGGAAAACTGCAGCTCCCACATTTACACGTATTTGTTCACAGGCCAGTCTTGACCTGTCCAATATGGCAACGATGTTAACATATGATCCCATGGCCTGACTTTTTATCACCAGGTCAAAATTGTCATTTATTCAATATTTTGTTTCATGTCCACATACTAAGATGTTCAACACTATACCTGCTAATCATACTGACTCTGAAGTGCTAAATCTGCATTACTACATCACTGCAAAGCTGCTAGCATGGCTGCAGACTGCTAGTTTTGTTTGTGTGACAGTGGATTCTGTATACAAATTTTGTAATGTAAGTCATCAGTCCTTTTTTATGCTCTTATATTTCTTCAATCGGAAATAAAGTGGCTACCGTCACTCATAAGTAGCTAATTAATAAAACGTTTTTACTATTTTGTCTGAATGTTAGGTCTACTAGCTTATTAATAGCTCTCACAGGTCATTTTGTCTGTTCATTAACATGTTGTAAAAACACACCCCTGTCACGTGGGCATGTCACATTTTACTAACTCACACATTGTGTCATGGCATAATTTCTCTATTTTTAACTGCCCCCCATTGTCCTCCAGTATCTGTATAGGCCTGGTAGAAGCTGAAGGCAAAGCTAACAAGGGAATGCTTGGTTACATGGTTGGTCTAAGTCCTGGAAAGCAGAGTAGTATATGAGCGAGTGAGAGGTCATTACTGTGCGTATTCAAAGGTACAGGGTGCAGTATAAACTAGAATGGCTTTGGAGGAGGGCCAGTATTGCTGTGTCGCTTTCCAAGAATGGTTGTAATGGCAACTGTGCGCCATTTGGTGTCTGGTGTGGCGAGAGCGAGGAGAGGAAGTGAAGAGTGTTGCTGAGGAGCATTTTGATGATGCGGGTTGCATATTTCTGAGCTGCGTCGACTCGTCAGGGTGTGCGTAAGCAAAGCAAGGGCGCCTGACACTGATGTGGACCTGAATGCAGGACGGGAGAAAGCTGCAGGAAGAGTGCTTGTCTCGTCCCCCTGAGAAAAGTTTCTATCGATCTGTAGGTAGGCTGGGGAGGAGGAGGAGGCACAGACAAGCATAATGTTTAAAGCAAGCAAAGCATTTGCTGTACCTGCTCATCTCTCATTCCTGCCTCTGTCTTCCTTTTTTTTGGCTGGGATGTGTCTTTGTTCTTGTGTTTGAAGGTGGGTGTATCAATTCAGTTTCCACCTCCCCCCTTATCCCTCCTTCTCTCACTCCACTGCGGTGTTCTCCTTCTGGGCTGTCTATCTGCATACACACACACACACACACACACACACACACACACGTTCCCTCACACTCTCCCCCCCGTCGGTTCCTCCGTCTGTGTCTGCCGCCATCAGACGCAGGGACTGATAATATCTGCTCCAACCCCCTCTCCTCCTCCTATTTTTTGTACTCCTCCTCTCCTGCATCTCGCCTATTGTTTATTCACTTTGTGCATTAAAGTACCACTGTGCCCTTGTGTTTTTTACAGGATAGGCTTCCTTTATCTTTAATTTTCAACTTCAGAGCACAATTTGGACTTTTCCTTTTCCTGGGAAGCTGTGTTATAGTTTCCTCTGTATGTGTATCTTTATTGAGCCACCTCACTGCTTGTTATCTGTATTCAGTTAGTGTCCGGACACGTCACTCCTGCTCCCTGACCAGCACGCTGCATGCATCCTCACTGCAGTATAGTCTACAGTTTGAATAAGACGCAACTTACTCCTCCATGTCTGTGAGAGTGGAGTCAGGAGTCAGATCAGAGTTGCTGTACAGTTTGAATATTAGCATGTGGCTCAGCTCAGCCATGACTGTGCTGCTGTACCAGTGAAAAAAGCCTGGGAGGAACAAGGACGGGCTCTGTAGAGGGGAGGAGCTGCTGTGGAAACTGCCCCGTCATTGGTTGCTGATGTGCTCTGCGTTCCTGCAAAAGTCTGCCCGATTGGCCGCAGTCTTTGCATTGAGCACAGCAGCTGCAGTTGTGAAGAACTAGCCCCCCTCCTCTCTTTCTGCCCTGTCTCTCCTTTTCCTACTTCTTCTTCCCTTCACATTAATAACTGTCTGGGAATCAGCGACCACACGTGCCAGCCGCTCATTTCAAGGACACTGCTTTTCACACTCATATAGCAGCTTCATGTCAAGTTAGTCAATTACTTTCTGCTCCATGGAGCTCAAGGGAGCTGAAGTGACGTCTCTGTCCTGCCTGCAATCTCCCTCCATCCCCTCTCTCCCTCTCTCTTGTATCACTTAATCAAGACATAGCTTGCCCTTTCCTGTTCATTGCTGCCTCCCTCCCTCCTGTATGCTCCGTTCCCCTGTTTGTTTGTCCTCGCTTTATTCCCTTCCCACCCTCCCGCCTCATGGTCCTCATCACCCTCCGTTTAAACAAGCTCCGCACGAGGTTGTAGCTTTTTTTTTCTCTCTTCAACAGGCTTGTGGTTTGTTAATGCTTTGAATTAATGTTTCTGTTTTTACAGAAGACAACAAGCAAGGACATGCAGCAGAGAGGTCAGTGAGGAGGATGACAACAGAAGAACAGACAACGGCGAAGGAGGGATGAGAAAGAGACTGAAATAAGAGGAGGAAGTCGAACTCCAAAGTGCCTACTGCGAGGGGTCGTCCACCGCTGTTTGGCTGCTGCTGGATGAGAGCAGGACGGGGCTCAGTGTGTGTTTGGCCTCGAATGGAGGCTATATTTTATCCTGACAGCCACAGAGTCATCCATCCCACGTTGCCGAGCTGCAGTCCCCACATACCCTGAGCTGAGCCTTGTCTCCACCTCGTCTCATCAGGGCAAGGACACCATCCCTGTAAGGTTCTGCTTTTAGCTCCTCTACAGAAGTCCTTGTTTTCAGGCTGTTCAAACCTAACTAGCCATGTTGACGTGAATGTAACAGTTACTTACGGTGGGCGTCAGTTGATTCAGGTGGAGGCACAGACCCTCGGTGACATATCCAAGCATGCCAGAGTGATGTCCTCACAGTAGTTTTTTCTTTCTTTTTTTTTTTTCTTCGAGACAGAGCTGGACTCTGCTCGCAGTCAACCCCCTCCGTCTCACCCCGGTGAAACTTCAGCTGCCACTTTTCCCAGGAAGAACTAATAAACATCCCCTAAAATACACCAACCAAAAGGACTCGCTGCCTATTTGTGCTGAGGAAAAATATTTTTGCTTCCTCTGTGTTTTTTTGCCAGGGACTTTTTTTTTCTTGCATCACTATTAGTCACCCTTGCTCTCATCAGACGGTTTTCCGTCCATCTGTCTCCACCACTGCTCAGTGTTAGTGAGTGACTCTGATGGCCGTCAGCATGACCATGGGACGGGACACCAAATGGCTGACCCTGGAAGTGTGTCGTGAGTTTCAGAGAGGCACCTGCTCACGATCGGATGCTGAGTGCAAGTTTGCCCACCCCTCCCGGAGCTGCCATGTGGAGAATGGCCGAGTCATCGCCTGCTTCGACTCTCTCAAGGTAACAACGCCACAGACACACATCGGTCCTTGACGTACTACATCTTGTTTGTTTAGACACAAACATTGTGATCTGTGTCAAGTTAGCTGATGGCTCTGTAGAGCATTTGAACAAATAACTTTCTATACTTTTAGACACATATACCAAAAGACACATGCAGATCTACACAAACCAGGGTTTCCTGTTGTGTTTTATTTTTGTTTTAGAGGAGGTGGTCCACCTCATGTGTTCGTGCTATTTCACACATCAAATGCCATATATGTAATGACTGTGATTATTGTTTAGGGTGTCATCTAACTAAATAGTTAGAGAAAGAAGAATTTCCTAGAAACCTTGCAAACTATGTCAGTCGGTCGGGCGACCCACCCTTTTACCCCCACTTAGATTTTTCAAAGCTACTTTTGTCAGAATTGTTTTAATTTCATCCATATGTCCTTGTGGTTCTGGGACTGGGAAGTATAACGATGTTTATCATGATTTTTATGTCCTTTTAATTGTGTTGTGGGTTTTAAACATTGTAAATTATGGTTAACAAGTTAATTGTCTTTATTGACAATGGAAAAAATCTGAAAAAAGAATGAACCCATGAATCTTTCGTGGGAAAGAAAGATCTCAGGAGAGTGATCATTTTAACCCAAAACATGATCTTTCCCTAACTCTGACCAAGTGTTTTCTATCCGTAAAAGACTTCAACCACAGCATTGTCACATTATAAAACATAATTAGTTTGTACATGGTGCAGAATAAAGAAACAACGTGTACAAATCTCAGAGGAGTTTTGCAAGTAAAAGGTTCCCTTCTAGACACAACCTTAAATTTTTGGCCTGTCATCATGGAGTCTGAGGCGATCAGTTTCAACTGAGGGTGCAGGATATGGATCGAATCTTTTATCACAGTATAGGTATGATTTTGTGATAGCAATATGTCATGAAATTTAGATGGGTGGGTGTGTGTGTGTGGGTGGGTGGGGGATCGGGGGAGGGTACAAAAACCTGATTAGGGCCTCTAATGTCAAGGTTACGTGTTATGTGTCTCAATCAAGGTACTTAACGTTACATTGATTTAAAAATCCTGTAAATCCTGTATTACCATAAAGCAGTCTTGCTCATTGATTTGCAACATTGCTGCACTGATGTAATACAGCTAGATGCATTAAAGGAATCGTTACCACCGTATAGGACTGAAAAATCTCTGACAGTGGACAGATTTCATTTTCTGGTACATGTAAGAGATAACACCTGGCAAGTTGTATCTTACATTATTGTAATAGATGTAATCTCCTCCATGCAGGGCACTTAATTAGCACCACCCATCACCATCCAAATGCTGGTAAAATATACAAGTGGTTGTTAGATTTTCTTCACCCACCAGCCAGTAAAATAATGGTAATTGTGATCTCTTCAGTGGCTGGTAAAATTTGAACATTCGCTTTCACATTTGGCCGCTGAGAAAAAAGAGTGAGTTATGTAGCCTGCATGGCATAGTTAACATTATTGCAGAAGTCCTCTCTTTGCTCCGACTGACTAGAGTTGACGTCTACCAAAATGGCATATGACGTTGTCCACAGTGAAACATAGCAATGGACGATTATATTGTGGCTTGGTCTAAATAAAATAATAAATGGGACATGTCACTGCAGTAACCAGCAGCAACAGCCTCTTTTTATTTTCTTTCCCATGTGACAAAAACAAACCTTAGGCAACAACTCTGTGGGGACACTGCGTGGACACACTATCCCGTAGACTTTTAAATGATGATGTTATGGTTTATGTTGTTTTCATTTGTTACACAAATAACCTCATCATTGCTATCTTTAACTCTACTGTAGTGTACTAGAGTAATACTGCCATATTCTCGCAATACCAGAAAATCTCACCACCTATGACACCATCTATGACGGCAAGAACAACTGCTAACGAACCTACACCCCTTACAGAAACAATGCTCTCCCCATATTCTTCTTAATAAGCACATGATGTCATCATCCCAATATGAACAGCAGCCCTAAAGACTTTTAAGCATTTAGAGACTTATGTGTCTAAATAAAGCTGCATTCATTTAGAACTGAAATAAAACACATGCATCACAGATATCTGGTTACTAAAAGTTAATTCACACCTTCCAGCCAATTATAACAGGATTTTCAGAGGCCATGGTATAAATCATCGTATTGCCCAGCCCAAAACTTAAACCAGGCAAACTGACATATAATTCTCTGTACCTACACATGTATAGATTAGGGGTGGGTGATATGGCCCTAAAATAATATCACAATATTTATAATGATGGTGGTAAAATAAATATGTTGTATTACCAGTCAGGAAGGTATTCCTGCAGTTTACACACAACGCTGTTCTGATAGTTGTCCATACATCCATATTCCAGGGGTCTGATCGCGATGACGACAGGCCGAGCATAACGTCCATCTCTTCAGCACCGATTTCCAGCTCCTCCACCTCAGCTCGCTCCATGCAACACAACGGAGCAGCGGTTCTGCTCCGAGTTCCCTCTAAATGTTCGAGCCCCTTGACCTCTGATAGTTGTTGTCAAACACAACAAAACAACAAAAAACTGCCGTTGTGTCATATGTAACTCCATGCTGCTTCTCACATGTTGATGGGGCAACCGAACAACTCAGATTGGTTGCCTGCACGTCACTCGTAGCACCTAGGGATATGATTGGCTTTTTATGAAACAAGGCGGGAGTATATGTGGGGTTTGTCTGTTAATTGATTGGCTGTTCGTGTGTCACTCATAGCTAAGGTTGGGTTAAAAAAAATTATAATACCAGTACCTTTAAAGTGATACTGATACCAGTGGAGTACCTCATTCGATACCTTTTTTCAGCGGGTCTTCATTAAGAATTGGCTGCAAGCAAAACCATATTAATATGTTTTTTTCTCTAGATCTGGGTACCAAAAGGATTGAATGCAGGTATCATTTGCCTGGAGAAGTTTCAACACAACTTGGTACTGGGTTATTTCAATCAATACCTTTAAGGTTCTGAGTACCAATACCTGGCCCTCCTCGTACCTCACTCCATTATCAAGGCGTATGACAGGCTGTTTATGAGCCTGGGCATAGCTGTTTCATGTTTTCATGATGGTTTACATTAAATGCATTTAAGTGAATCCACTGAACATTTTATTGAACTACTTTCTTATTACTATTGATGACGTGTCTATCCACAATAGATATTGCTATGGATTTATCGCCAAAGCCTACAGATTAATGTTGTTTATTGTTCATCTGATTTTTTTCTAACCAAACTACTTCCTCACTAATGAAGTCGTTTCCTATTTTTTGACCTGAATTCCCCTCTGTTGAACCTGTAGCAATGCTACTTTCACTTTCAGCCCCTCTTGTTGTTGCTGTGTCTAACAGTGTAGTGCTCATTCTGTCAACAATATTGCCATTAACACGATATATCATGATACAATTTTTTTCTAACATGAAATAATTATGAACAATACAAAATGGCACATCCCTAATATAAATACTTACTATATAACAGTGTCAGAAGATATTTATTGTTTCCATTTCGACCAGTTCTCGTAAAGCCACTCTGCGGACAGTCTGTCAGTCCATCAGTGATGTGGGCTCGTCAGTCGTGCTGCTTCAACATAACTGCAGCTGCTCTCCCGACTCTCGTCCTCTCCTCCACCACAGAACCACAACACTAGCTCCACTCATACACAGCACAGGAAACACTAACAGTCTGACAAGTGATGATGCTTTACAGTATTGCAGAAGAGCTCCGACTATCAACGACCAATTGCGCTAAAATAGAGAATAGACTGTTGCTGTGTCGGCGGTGTGCATGTGTGTATACGTGCGTGTTTGTGAGAGGTTTTGCTCGAGCAGCTTTCTTGCAGGGAAAAAGTGAGACCCAGACAAGGGGCTTTCTGTCTGAGTGCAGCTGCTGTCTCCTCGTTTATTGAGTTAGAATTTATTATTCAGCCATTTTTCTGTGTTATGTCCTCCAGAGCAGGAGGGAGATGGAGAGGGAGGGAGAGAAACGGAGAGGGGGGCCTAGCAACAGCACAGGAGTGCGTACCCATTGGATAGTTTGATCTTCCTGAGTGGCACGGCTGTTTTTAGCACAGAGCAACAGCCTGGCTCTGTACTGGTTGTATTGATGGGAGGAAGGGGCGAGCCGCTTTGTACCAAAGGCAGTGAACGAGCATTAAAGGCCACGTTTGGCTGTTTGAAGCCCCGGGGTCATGTTGTTAGTTTGAGAAAGAGCTGAAGTTGGTGACAGTTGAAGGTCAACGCGGCTTTCTTTATCAGGAGCTGCAGTGGGGCTTCAGTGCCAACACAGTGTGTCAACAACCACCTCTTTTACAAGAGTGTTTCTGTTCCTATTGTTGGTCAGGATTACACTCAGCTGACAGCCGTTGTTTTTGGTCGACTATGTAAAAAAACAAAACAAAGAAGCACCTCGCTCTGTCCCCTCTACAGCATCACTCCTTCCTCCAGCTCCCCACCCACCCCTCCCCTCTTTGTTAATTTTATGGATTTATCTGCTAATGGCCTCCCTCCTCACCGGCCCTCCCATATCTGGCATCTTCAGCCCGGTCCAAGCCGGCCGCTGTCATTCCCTGTTGCTCCCCCATTAGCTCTGTCTGGTCGGTCTGAACCTGCTGCAGGGGAGCGGGGGGGTGGGGGCTCCTCACCGTGGAGCTCTTTTTACCTTGTTAACTGGAGTGCTGCTGTCATCTCAAATGATTAGTGTGGACATCACATTTGCCCAACATACAATAGATTCAACAGCAGTGTCACTTTTGGATGACATCATGGTAGAGCTGTATCTAACAATTTTTTTAAATTTATCGATGAATCCAGAGAATACAGGTTAATCGATTGATTTATTTGGCCTATAACATGATAGAAAATAGGCCACAAGTTTTCAGACCCAAGGACAACTTCTTTAAAGTGCTTCTTTAGTCCAAACAACAATTATAAACCCCAAAATACCCGGGGTGGGCATTTCAAGTAGAAATACTATTTGATATTCACTGGGAACTATTCGACCACTCCTCGAAGATTGACCGCTCGCCAGCATGCACACCCACACAGTGAGAGACAGCGAGAATGCTTTGCTCTTAAATGACTGTGCATAGTTGTTGTAGGCATGTGAAATGTTAGTTTTACCTGTGCCTGATTTAGCCTGGCTCGTAGCTGGTAACTAGCCTTTAATGGTCCGGTTTCTGCTGATTAAAGATCGTAGCAAGACATTCACAGCATTCACAAACAGAAACTTTTCCTCTGCAGCAACAAACCCAATACACAAACTACTAACAGCAACATCTAGCATCTAGCTCGCAGTCATGCTAGCAGCTCTGTGAGGTTGTACACCAGTGCAGCATGTTAGCATGCTAACATTTGCTAATTAGTACAAAACACAAAGTACAGCTGAGGAGCCTCGTGCTGGCGCTTGGTCAATACTCAAGAGATCACTCAAGTCAGTAGTATTCGTCCTCCAGGGAACATGAGTCTGAGTTACTCTTAACCAAAAGTGTTGGTGATTGACCAGCCATGCCATCCGTAGAGTCATGCCCCCTAGCATGGCTTTAAAACGTCTAAAACAATTAATCATCTGAATTTTTGCCACCTGATTTTCTGTCAATCAACTAATCAATGAGTTGACTAATTGTTTCAGTACTACATCATTGTCACATAATGAGAAAGAGTCCAAACTTGAGCCTGGTGATCCTTTAACTGAAGAAAAACATGTTTGTCCCATAAACATTTGGGATATAATACAGTTCTAAAAATTACAGTTAAGATCAGTGCAGTGATTCTGTTTATTGATGTCCCATCTTTCTCTTCTCTCTCTGGATGCATCAACAGCACACCTCCTTACTAACAGGGACTTTCTCTGTGTCTGTGTTGCGTAGTGTGTTGCTATGGCTACCAAAAGGAGATTCCTGACCCAATACTCTCCTCAACGACGCTTTTCAATGCCCTTCGTCTCTACAGCAGATTTTTTAGCTTTTATAATGGATTCATATCTGTATCAATGTTCAATGCTACTAGAGCACAAAATTCAGACAATATTTTTTATATTATTTATTTATATTATATTTTTTAATTCGTATATATAAAGTAGATCATTATATTTGGCTCATTAATGGGTGCATTTCTTTCCCTGTGAGTTTGAGCAAGCTTGCTGGGCTCATGGGACTCACTCCTCATTACAGACTCATCCCTATACACACAGCTCGCTGACGCAAAGCTTGCTCGCATCTCCAGTGTAGGCGTGAGTGTTTGCATATTCCTGTGAACCATCCTGTCCATTTTTCAGGCTGCTACATGTCTGCTTGTATGCTTTATGTCTGGTGTGTGAGGTTGTGCGTGAATCCCTCCTGGATGCTGCTATAGGAGACACTGCGGTTTCCTCCTGTCCTGTATAGCTCTCCTGCTGCTAAACCCTTTTTTTTCTAACGTGTCCTCCTCTCAGTGTGACATCATCCATCACCGTCAGAGTCTCTGCACCATGACGTCAGTTTTTTTTAGTTTTTTATTTTCCGTTGCTTTAGTGCTATGTCAGTTCACGGTCACCTAATGAGAGCTGGTGTGTGTGGGTGTGGTTTGATGACAGAGCGTGAGGATGACATTCAGTTTAGCAGGTTAACAGCTCATCTGCAGGGGCAAACAGCTGCTGGCGGCCCAGGGGTTTAATGGAGACTGCAGTTTTTCCTCTGAGTGTGTGTTGACCTGCAGTGTTCCTGCAGCACCATCTTCACCTTCCCCACAGACTCCGGCAGGGAGGAAGGACACTGCTTTAATGACATTCTGAGGCAAAATGAATTGCTTTTAGATAAATGGCTCCAAATCTGATTTAGCGCTTGTCAAGGAGCCAAACATGACAAGTAAAAATGAGCATAAAGTATCACTTTTGATCAAAATGGTTTGTGGCAGACGCTTCTGAATCGGGGTGAAGCTTCAGATGACTAAAATACAGAATTATAGCAACCTAAGTTAGTATTAGTTTCATGAAAAGCTTTGTTAAGGTTGCATAACTTCGCTTTGGATGTAAAATATTGCATTGATCGCAAGATTAAATATCAACACTGAAATATTTAAGCAAAGTAGGAAAGCCATGGGCTCATCAGAGGAACTATTGTTCAATTTCTATCAAATGATCTAATTAATTTATAACTCCAAATACTGTTGAGCTGTATGACCTCTGGAAATGTTTTTATAACCATTTCTTGCCGTTTCACTCGTGTTTTGTAAAGGGCATCACTGAAATATGTGCAGACAAACAGTCTGCCGTCATTGTTTAAGCCTGCATGTGTCGAGTGAAGCTTTGCATACAGGACAAATAGAAACACTTTGACTATGCACAAAAGCTCAACATTAAAATACTGGCCGCTCAGCCAGCACAGCTCATGCTGCATTTGTCAATGAATAGTCATGAATATTTTCCTGTGTTCACCACATTATCATGTTTAACACAGCCATGATAAAGTAGAGCTCGTGTTATTAATAATTCACTGCCATTATTGAGACACTTTGTTCCAATATAAAAGTGCAACACTTGTGTCTGTGTGATTTATTCATGAAAACTGTCCTTCACTTGACCAGACGAATCTGTGAGCTCACGTTTTATTTGCTCTGGCACATACGTCAGACCAGCTCCTCATCCAGACAAAAAGTCACATGTCAGTGATGTGACACATTTTGAGTGCTATACACAAGACTTATGAAACTGAGATAAAACTATCAAACTAGGCAGTGTTGATCGATCTATTTCTTGCCTCAGATGTTTTCGGACATTTTAGTGTACTGTTTAGCCGTAGTTTGAGAAAGTTTGTCACCAGGCTGCCATTTTTTCGTGCTTAAAACTGGACCAAGCACACTCCAAAATGCATGTGTCATTCATGGTGCATCCCATTTACTTCTGAGGTCAGAACTCCAAGCTGAGAATAACATCCCGAATTGACTGTGTTTTAGTACAGCAAGTCAGAAAAAACTTTCTGAGCTTGATTACAATACATTGCAAAGTATTTTGCACATATAAACTGTGTAAGAACATGTCCACAGACAGCACTGTGTGTACAATTGAATCAATGAGACAGAAGAGCTAATAAACAGCTTTACTGCTGTTGATGTGCAGAGCAGCCATATTGGATTTTGAAGTCAGGGTCTGTTAGGTTTCCAGCTTAAATTTCCAACATGGAACTCGAAAATACCGACTTCCCGGTACAAACAGGAGGCACCTATGTTTTTGTAGCTTTGATTGGTTGTTGGTCTGTCCGCTTGTGGCCAGATCTGTTTTGGTCTGTGCCTCCTGGAAATCAAAAATGAACTATGAAGTCCCAGAATAATTTACTTTTGTGAAATAGTCTGGTGATGCCAGTCTAGTCCTTCACTTGACAGGAGTTTAAACCTCATGTTACCAAACCTTTTTTTTTTTTTTTTCACCTAGAAGTGAGAAGTAATAAAGATCATGAACAAAAGCTAATAATTATAATTATTCTCTGAACTCTAATATAATAATAATATTCTCTGAATATATAATATAAATAATATTAAACTGGTATGTGTAAATGTGTTAATGTTTTATATATAATGTGGTAACATGTGCTTTAATGTAGTGTTTACATTATACTTCATACACTGATAATACTTGCATATTTTTGCTTAAAGCTACTGCAGGGAACTTAAATATTTTATTGATTATGGAAGCCTGTGTGGACAAAAGTTGTAGTGTTTCCACCATAATAACGACGTAATATAACACCAAAATAAAAATGTATCTAAATAAAATGCTTCTTTTTGAAACACATAACTCACTGTAACTTTTGAGACGGTTTCATGACCAGTTAAAAACTCCTTGTAGTACTTTTAATTAAAGGATCTGAAAACCACAACTGAGAGTATCCTGGATGTTTGTAAAAGTTTTAGTACAAATGAATGTTTAAAAAAAAATCATGTTATCCCTCTCAGGCTTTCCATGTAAGCTTTTTTTTTTAATTTTAAACTTACAATGTAATAAAATATAACATCTATGAGGACAGGAAGCATCCTGTCTCTATTCTCTCCTCATTCATCTCTGAACAAAAGTCAACAAGTGCATGTGCTGCAGTCAGTCACATATACTACTTTGAAATGTTTGGGGGGTTTTTTCTGTCTGGAAAGTAGCTCATTTATTGGACTGATAACCACCAGGTGGAGATACAGAATGTGTCGCACAGGCTGTGAGAGTCGAGCATATGTTTTCACTCCTCAGGTTTATCTCTGTTTCAGCGAAGTTTGTTTGACTTCTGCTGTCCCTCTGTGGAAAAATTCAATGCTGGCTCCAAACACATAAACTGTCATTTCACATTTCTTTTAAAAAAAAATGGCTTGTCAACCATATAAAATGGAAGTACAGTTTGATTGTGGCCAAGTAATTTGGTTGTAGAAAGCAGAAACAGCTTTGAATGGCTGCCAGTTAAACGGCTGCATTGCTGTTGTACTCAGATTGTTGTTTATTCCAGCGTAGCGTAGTTTTAATGATGAACATTTTTAGAAAGCGGTTACACATTTCTCATGAATTATCCAATATTCAGTCTGCTGGGACTTCATTAGTACTTAATTTCACCAGAATTTCCTGTACATAGTTCTGCTCTTTAAAACACTTGATTCTTCATGTTTAGTTTAACTAATTGTACTTGACTGATTACAGGGATGAGTTCAACTAAATGTAGATCCCATTATTTCCATCTCCCTGTATTGTGACTTCTTCTCCCTTCATTAAGAGTCACTGCAAAGTGACCCCCGTATGCCTGATCTCACCTTTCCTCCCCCCTTTCTCCTCCTCAGGGTCGCTGCACACGTGAGAACTGTAAATACCTGCACCCACCTCCGCACCTGAAAACCCAGCTGGAGATTAACGGGCGGAACAACCTAATCCAGCAGAAGGCCGCGGCAGCCATGTTGGCTCAACAGATGCAGTTCATGCTGCCTGGAGCACAGTTGCAGCCAATAGTGAGCAGCCCACACTAAAACTACAAATGTTCAGTTAATGTAGTGAGATTGAAGAAATGTCAATTATTCATTAAATGCTGCACTTTTTGTCCTGTCAGTGATATTCTGGTCAGGAACAGGATTGCAGTTATTTCTTGTAATAGAATATTTGACTTCCTGCTGGAATCAAATGCCCAGCTTCTTTCGTCCACTAAAAAAATAAATAATAATAAAGTAGAACTATAAATACGACTGTTCCTTTCTCTATTATTTAAATATAAGAAAGCCAACATTTCTTGCTTTGCCTCCTGTTCATTTACAGTGAGAATTATGTAGAGACATATCTGCCAAATAAAAATATTTTAAAACTATTATTTAATCAAGGCACATCAGTTTTGTTATATTTTAGTATTTGTTATATCTTTGATTAAACATCTTATTCACATAGAAATGACATACAGTAGATTATGATGACAAACAGTTTTAATCAGCAACAGTGAAGGTAGCTTTGGAGCGTCTAAGTCTCAACTTTTTAAAAGGAAATGTGAATTTCAAGAGTGATGTGCATGATCTTTTCTATATTATCCATGCAATGCATGCTGTTTTATTTTTGACAGCAAATTTTGATTTAGTGTTTTGGCTAAAATATTATTTAGTTTTAGTCATATTTTAGTCATCTGAATTGTAGTTGAATTTTAGTTTTAGTCTTGATTTAGTTAAGATTTTAGTCGACTAAATCTACTACCGTAGGTTTAGTTAATGTACAATACATTATTTAGACATTTCTCTAGAATTTCCAAACTCATGTATTCCTTGAGGAAAAATCTATTAACCTGTTATTACATTAACATTAATACTAAATTTCCTCAAACCTCATCCTCATCCTCTTTTTGTTATATATTTGTTTTAATTTGAGGACAGAGAAACTTTACACTTTGGCGTGTCAATCAGTATTTTAATTTGCAGTCTAAGATTGGCAACTCTGGGTCATACACTTCTGGAATCAGCACAGGACAACAGCGGTTTCTTTTAACTTGTAATGTATTTCAAGTTTAACAAAAACACACTAGCTTAGGTTAGCTGATAAAATAACTTTAGCTTGAAAAATAAAAACATTTAAGTGTGTTTACCTTTGCATGAATCTCAGGATCTCAGGATTTGCAAATGTCACTTAAAGTTTATTTTGGTTTTACCAGTGATTGTTGCTCCATTGTTTACAAAGGCTTTTATTTTCCTTGACGTTAAATGTGAAATTCATCCCTGTGTCTGTTCTTCTCCCAAACAATATTCCTGTTCAGTTTAGGCAGCAAGTGTCTGCTAGTTGGGGGAGATTAGTAGTTTTGTGCATCTAACCTCCCTATCATACAGAGATTAGTTCTAATCTCGTCTTAACCCGTCTGTCTCAAACATTTTCATCTTGTTTGTATTAATACGTTTTTTTAATGTTTAATGTAAGGCTCTAGGTAACTGCTGTAAAACACAGACAGTCCTGCTTATGATATCGCTAAATATTCTTCTAAAGAGAAAACTCTGCTATAATTTGTTTTGTCTCTCTCATCTCTGCCGTTCTCTCCCTCCCTCAGACAACATTCCCAATGACGCCCTCTCTGGCAACGAGTCCCAGTATGGCATTCAGTCCATATCTGAGCCACATGGGCCCAGGCATGGGCTTGATGCCTGAGCTGCTGCCCAGCACTCCCCTGCTGGTCCCTGGGAGTCCCACCGGCCTGGCAGCCATGGGCAACGGTACCTCTGCACAAAAACATGTGCGCACAGACAAGCTGGAGGTATGCAGCCTGCGTGCAGTTGTTGTGTTGCTATGTTTGGCCTCAGTATGATGAAAGGTAAATGTTGATCAGTGCTCTCCCTGACCCTGCCAGGTTTGTCGAGAATTCCAGCGCGGGAACTGCACGAGGGGCGAAAGCGACTGCCGCTACGCTCACCCCCTGGAGGCTGGCATGGTGGACTGCAGCGAGAACTCAGTCATCGTCTGCATGGACTACATTAAAGGACGCTGCAGCCGAGACAAGTGCAAGTACTTCCATCCCCCGGCTCACCTGCAGGCCAGGATCAAGGCTGCACAGCACCAAGCCAGTCAAAACACAGCGTCTGCCGCAGCCTTGGTGAGTCTTTCTCGACATTGTGACACTGAGAACTCTTTGTTCTTTTACCAAAAATAAAACAAAGACTTGGACATCAACTGCTTTTCTAGGATACAATGAACTCTAGAACAAAAACAAAAAACCAAAAAACACAGGTGTAAGCCAACACTCACCTTCTTAAAAGTTACAAATCAACCTTCCCCATATCTGCAGTGAAACAGGAGAAGATGTTCTCGTTCTCAACTTGGATATTGTTTACTGATGCAACGAAGGATCAGGGCATCACACCATCCCGTCCCGCAGGCAGCTTGAAATTTGATAATGTAGTCCAGGGATTATGTTTTTCATGAATGTGTGCTACTGTGAATGTGTCTGAGCCTGTACTCTGAGTGAAGCAAGCTACCAGGGCTAAAGTTAGCATTGTGAGCAGCAGCTGTAACATAATCAGGTCAATCTGCAGAGCTGATGCAGAAAAATAAGTAAGACGGTATTGGAAAAAGATACAAAATAGTAAAATGAAAAGGATAAGAATGACTGTATTATGGCTGTTGCTACCATACTGTATTGTCACCAGTGGTTCACATTTTCACTTAATTTAATCAGGATAATCAGGCAGGATAATTAAAAAACTGATTATGACGTATTAAACAGGTTCCTACACAGCATGGAAAAGTACAGAATTAGATTTTAGACATGTCCATGTCAGGAAAAGAAAAGAGAGTATGGAAAAATATTTGTCTTTCCAGACTAGTGCCCCTATTCTGTTTTCTAAAACATAAAATTCAGAATTTTCTAAAAATAATTTGATCAAACAAGCAGAGTGTTTTTCATGGTGTGTGGAACAGAGAGTGTGGGCCTGAGTGAGCTTGATATTGTTGAAAACAAGGGAAGAAGTATGCTGTATGACTGAAAGCACACTCCTGGGTGCCTTATAACTGCACTAAATCCATTCATGGCCAATTTACAGGATCAGTGTATAAGAAATATCAGTGTATATGATGGAATAGTGGCACTAAATCTGGGATTTATGGCCAATTTTATTTATCTGGAGTGGGCGTGCCCCCCATCACCCCCCTTAGCTGGCTACTTTTCCCCACTGGCTGGCTACTCCATATCCCTGTGGAAAGCTCTGCTTATATAACGCTTACATGCAGTGATGTAGTTATCAGAAAATAAACAGACTATCTTTCCTGTGTAAGGAAATGCGTTATGGCTGCATTTTCCATGGACACAGAATAAACAAGGCTGCACAGATGATGTGAAAATTCTTTAACCTTTTTCAAAATATTTTCAAAATTTTAATTATAGAAGAGACTAAACAATATGAAGGGAACAATAATCTGTTATTATTTATTCAATATGTTGAGGAAAAATAATACAGGTATAGGTAGCACTGGTGAGTTTACTTCCTCTTTGGGCAGAGATGTTGGACAGTGAGGCATCGTCCAGCGTTCTGCGTATAGGACTCATCGGCTACAATGTTTTTCCCACGGGCAGGCTTGACAATCCTAAATGTAAAGTCTCGCTGACTAGGGATTCCAAATTGGAAAAGAAAGCTAGATGTCAGATATATGGTCTGAAAAATCTACCAGTAAATCTGGATATTTGAGTCTAGAAAGTATGGAATTTTGAAATGGAAATTGTGTAGGAACCCTGCGGTGAGTTTACTTCCTCGTTGGGCAGACATGTTTGACAGTAAAACATCCAACTTTCTGCGTAGGAGTGTGGACTGAACAACCACAACGGATAAATGCAAATTTTCTGAGCACTGGCTTGACGATTGCAAATATAAAGGTTGGTTGAGTAAAGATTTCAAATGAGAAAAAAGCTATTTGCAAAATTTATGTAAAATCCTATCCTCCAGCAGTGAAAAGGTGCCCGTGGTACTGTGGGGTCCGGGGAAAGTTTTTCAGATTCATTCATTTAAATTATAATGATTTGTTTGTTTGTTGTTGGTTTTTTGTTTTTGTTTTGTTTTTTACAAAAGGCATAACAGTTCAACGAATAATATTTGATGTTTAAAATCTAAAATAGATTATAGATTACCTCATCTAACAATCTATAACTCCTAATAATAATATACAAATATAGCAGGTGTCACCCATAGGTCACCTATTAATGATCTATTAATATACATACACAATATTTTCAATCTTGTAAGAGATCTTTGGCTGAGAAATAATTGAGAAGCAAAGCCCCGCAGTACCAAGCTACAGTCTTCTGGCATTTATTTGCCAGTTTAATAGCATACATAGTCACACTGTAACATACATGTTAACATTTGGATTTTAAAACCAATTATTAACATAATAAACATTTGTACTCAGATGTCAAATAATCTGTAAGTCAGGAATATTTGAAATGGAAAAATGTGTAGGATCTCTAATTAAAGACAGTTTTGCATCACGTCCTACGATGTGATATGTGTATGTATTCGTGTTATAATTGTTTTTGACCTGTTCTCCTGGTTATCCTCCACTGCAGTGTGATGTTTCAGCACTGGCCCCATTAGTGAATGAAATCATAGCAATCCCATTTTGCTCTTGGCCTGACCTCTGGGCCGTCCTACATCACTTCAGCTAATGTTACATACTGCAGTGTCCTCTTGTGGTGGTAAACAGAAACATCCACCTCGACTGGATGTTGATTTACTGACAGATACTGTATATTTACTCTTGAGATAACGCCAGATAGTGCAGTTCTTTGTTTCAGGGAGAGTGCTGATGTTTTGTAGACAGGGTTGAAAGATGACGTCTCTCCTCCTTTTCTCTGGGTTTCTCCCTGGCCAGGCTCTCCCTCCAGGTGCCATGCAGCCGCTACCAAAGAGGCCGATCTTAGAGAAGAGCAACGGAGCTGCCACCGTCTTCAACCCCAGCATGTTCCACTACCAGCAAGCCCTGGCTAACATGCAGCTCCAGCAACCAGCCTTCATCCCCACTGGTGAGTCCCTACACACACTGAAACATAGTCCATACAGTGTTTACCTGAAGGAGGTGAATTGGAATCATGAAACGTTGGAACTTGATTCTGGGCAGACAAATGCAAGGGGATTAGTTTTGTTAGACGACTAAATAATATTTTTGAGATGCACAAAGTTACAGGTGTAGCAGTAGCTGTATGCATGCTGTGTCTGTGCAAGTCGTGTCTGCAGTCTGAATGCTCGCCTTTGCCCTTCTATTACACCACGTTTCCCTTCCTTCCTTGTGTTGCTGCTTGCATTTGCTTCACCTTTGAAACCAGTTGAAACCATTTACAAAGTTCGAGATCATGTGTTACAGTAATCAGTCTAAAAAAACACCCAAAATACACACATCAGAAGGTCATAATGTGGGACTGATGGTGCATGGATTGGTGGGTAATGCATTGCAGGTTGCCAAATTATTGTTTGATATGAATGAATCCAACATATTATTAAGAAAGATAAAGCATTTTTTATTTTTTGTCAAAACAAAACATTTAATCTACATAACCCCAACAAAAGGCTCCCTATGAATCCTCATTGAAATCCTAATACATCAGACATTTGTTTATGCAAATAAAGTTAATAAAAAACATACCCTCCACATCAGTAACCACCAGCGAAAGTGTAGAGGGTGAGGCTAACACACCTAACATTAGCTATGCTACAACTGCTGCTGATTTAGCTGCTTGTAAGCACAAATGAAAAAACCCCCAAAAATATTAAATGCAGTACATGTAGTAGAGGGTCCCTGCTCCATCTCTCTATCAGCTAAGAGGTCCATGGCCTGAAAAACATTGAAGACCGCTGGTTTGACTTATTTATCAAGCAAATATGACAAATATTTTCTGGTTCTAGCCTCTCAAATGTCAAATTTGCCACTTTTCTCCGCTTTATATAGTGATAAATGTAACTTGAGGCGTTGGCGTTTGCAGTTTTAGTGCATAGTGTCACCTTGAGAAGTAAAAATTTATGATGATAGATTAAACAATTATTCGAGTAATTGAAATAACAATGAAAATACTCATTAGTTGAAGCCCCAGATGATACAGAATACGTGCCAGTGAAAAACAAACTTCATAGGGACATGATGACTTTTTGTTATCATATATTTGACACATAATGATACAATGAACACTAGTGGGTATCAGCAGTGAAAAGACATTTTCAGGTGTAAAGAAACAGTGGTTAGTGAAATGCCTGAAGTCTGTCAAACATGAATTATTGATAAGCCACATGCTTAAATTATACAACATAGAGGTTTGCAGCCAAACACCCACGTACAGTACAGTACAGTACCTGCTCTGTGCTGAAGGGAGAGTATACTGAATATTCATGCACATTTATCAGACACAGGTTTCTTTTTTCATTTCTGCTCGGATTTGCCACTTATACAATGTACTGATACTGATCACAGCTTCAGCGTCTTGTCTGCTCATCAGCTGAAAGCGGTTCAGTTTTGCGCTCGTATCAGGTGTTTCTGTGTGTCTTTGTGTGTCGGCCCTGTCTGTGACAGCCTCGATGTCGCTTGTGTCGCCTCCACTAACCTGAACCTGTTGACTCACCTTCACCTGCTGCTGCCAATTACAGCTTCTTCTTTACCACAGCTCTTTTTTTCTTTGTTTCTTTCTCTTGCTGTTCTTCTCGTCTGCTGTCATCCATTATCTTGTTTTTCATATATGAAGCTTTACATAATCTTACAGGCTCTGTTGTGTGCATGGCGACCTCAGGAGCCATTGGTAGGTTTGCTATATCTGATATATACAGTATGTAGTAGTGGGCAGATGATGCATGATTGATAGATTAATTTGAGAACAACATGACTGCACTGGTTAGCATGTTTTAGCCAAGTCACTCTCAATTCTACCAACAGCACTCCAAAGCCATAGCATATCAGGATTTCAATGCATTTGTTTCATTCATAGCTCCCCGAGAAATTTGGCACCTTCCTGTGATGGGTAACTCAACTCAAGAACGTGGATGATGAATGTAGATGTGAAGAAAAAGACCTTTAAAAGCAGTCCTTGCTATTATATGACACTAACGTTATTATGATGGAGAGCAGAGGTGACTTAATGTTCGCTGTGACACAGCACCTCTCTCTAACACACAAAAGTTGACTTTTACACCCTCCTGTGCTGGAAAGAAACCAGTTGTTGGTCAGCAGTAAAAATGTAAAATATATGAAACGTAATGAGCTCAATCTGCTATGCTTTAATACAAGGTTGTTTATATAGAGGTACATTTACATTTTTGGGAGAACGTACAGCAGATGATTGTATCAGCTATTGAAGACCATGTAGATAGACATTTATTTTTGAGCTTTGAGCCTATTGTCTTCCTCACTGCATCATGTCTGTGTGTCATCATGTCTGCCTGTCTGCAGTCACATTGATGTCCTATTTGTTTATTGAGTCATGCTTTGTGTAAGGTTGTCATTTCAACACTGTAGGAGCATGCCTTCTGTACTTGTGTGCATGTGTACCGCATGCCTGTATGCACGTTTAGGCAGTTCAGGGAGGCAGGACGAGGGCCAGCAGTTGATACTGTTGCTGTAAATCCTCCTCCCGTCTCTTGTAGGGTTTATGAAGTGTGCGGACTCTGTGGTGAAGGGACTGGAAGGTTATCCTGGCTCAGACCCCTCCTGTACCAGCCCCCTTAAACACCCCAGAAACTGCTCCAAACAGGCCTTAATTTAGCTAAGTGCAGAGTAGTGTTTCCCAGTTTTTGGTGTAGCATGTGTGAAGAAAATGATCTCAATTATGATATTAAAAATATCTGAATAATTTGTAGTCCAATCATAGAAAGTTACCACACACATAGAAAAGGAAGATGTCATTTGTGGCGATGCTGATCTTAATTGCAGTCATAAATCTTGTAGATGGTAGTCATAAAAGGTTTGCTGAAGACTGTGGTGTGTGTGTGTGTGTGTGTGTGCGTGTGTGTGCGTGTGTGCGTGTGACCACCTCTCTTCACATATTTCCTGACTTGTCTTTGTGTTCTCCATCCATTATCACATTTATTACTGCTGTGTGCTGATATTATGATAGTAATAAACCACATTTGGGAGTAATTTTTGAGTCAGTAACAGCAGAAATTCAGGGGGCAGGGAAAAAAAGAAAAATAAATGTTATCAAGTGTCTATTGCTGGTATTAATCACAATGAAATATGTTTCCAGGATGTGTTATGCTGCTGGTGGGAAAAAAGAATTTACAACACTTTACAATTGCTTTGATTGTAGTACAACTTTATGATTTTTGGTTCAGTTGGGATTTTTATCGAACTCCAGTGATTTAGCTTTGCACTTCCACAATGTTTGGGGACTCACAAGAGATAGATTGAAATAAAAAGCAGCAGATTTCAAATATCTTGGCTTTTAAAAAGTCCCTTACATGAGTCCAACTCCAAAAACACAAACTCCCACAATGCAACCAAAAGCATCATTTCATTAGATCCTCCCTGCCTGATAACAATAGCTTTTTGTTACAGGCTCTGTTCGACTACACAGGTGTTTTTAATCACTTTGGTTGATAAGCTATCACAAAAAGTATGTGTACTAATAAAAATTATAACAGTATATGATATCCCACCCCAACCAGCAAAAGAGTGAGTAACATGTCCATCAAATGCAGCTGTTTACGGTACTGAAAAGAGGCAATGCAAGTGAAAAGACCTGTGTTTAGGTTGACTTAAGATGTACATGGGCTTTAAAAATCTCTAAGCTGAGCAGACTTGACAAAACTCCTCTACACACAGAAGATATACAGTATATAATATAACTATTTTTAGGCTCAGTAGGACTAGCAACTAGGGCTGTGAATTGGCAAGTATCTGGTAATGTGATGCACATCATGGTAAAGGGCTTATAATTCTATATATTTTGATATATTAGGATACTGTAAGCAAGGTGACATATTGCAGTTCATTTAATCTAATTATAGGGAAACTGTCAGTTAAAAGAACGCACCAACATATGCATTAAATCTGAGTTAAAGTTTTTTATGTAATCAGAAAAGTAAAGATAGATAACAACACTGCTATCTAGCTGGCGGGTATAAACTAAACACACAATGAACCACTGCCACAAATCTTGTATCATCTTGTATCATCATGTATCATGTATCATGTATCCTGGTCATGCCGTGTATCGATATTTTTCTTACACCCCGACTCCCTGTGACTTGCAAAATGTCCTGAGTTCTACTTTAAAGGAGAAATCTGTAATATATTAACAGTACTAAAACATAAAATGACCACAATATATCATCAGACATTTATGAAAAATGTTGAGATACGTGCTTCTCTGACAACAACGCTACAGCCAGCATGTATCTTCTGAGACATGCTCTACTTTCTACCTCATCCTACACCCTTTTCAAACATAAAATTTACCTTATTTATGTTGTTACAGAGATTTTGCAAAATATGTTATTTTAATTTGTTTTGTTTTTCTGCTTATATATTTTATTTTATTTTAACATGTTCGAAATAAGTTACAGTTCAAATTAATACCAGATGTTCATGGAAATAGTAAATGTTTGTTTATGAGTCACAAGAAATCATCAATAGTTTTAAATTGAACAGTATGTTAATGGAGTCTGGCGGGCAGTAAAGTAGACAGTGACTGAACTCCAACTCCAGAGTGTATTTTCACAGCAGTGGGCTTTTGTTTTCAGGATAACAGGCTTAACTTTACATTGAAAAACAACTGACAGCTATAGACAGCTGATCAACTTACAGCGTAGGACTCATCATCACTTGTTATTGTCAAAGTATAATGTCGAGCTTGTGCAGGTTCAGAGTCCCTCCAGCCTGCAGGCAACCTGCCTGAGCTTCGAGTCGGGGGAGGAAGGGACATGGGGGGAAAAAACAACTCGCTTCAACCACAGATGGTATATTAAATATGGATTCAATCTATTTAATTTACTGTCTATGGCTCCAACTCACTTTTTGGACTGCAGTACTCATTTTTCAACCCTAGGGTCTGACATTGTTCTTTTAATTTGTCCCAAAATTAGACATGATCTCTGGTAACCTCTTTCACCTCTTTCAACCTCTTTTAGTAATAGTAGATAGTAAATAATATTATGACTATGATTATAAACTTAGAGGACTATTTCTTTAAAAAAAAAAAAAGTTTAACGTCATGTTGCAGCTGCGACATTATTGGAAATGTTTTTTATTTTCTCTTATGGATCATTTGCTCCCTCCATACACATGCCCCCCTGTCCATTTGAATACAATTATCAGATACTCCAGTCTGATTAGATTGTATGACTGTGTATTGCCTTGTTTGTTTAACTACCATTTGTTGGTGAAATTATGCATTTTCTTTTATTTTGTAACCGGTTTTCAAATTAAATATGTAATTTTCTTTGTCTCTTATTTTGTTTGCATGTGTCTTGATACTTGTTCAAATTCATCCTGGCAATATCACTTGACTTGTGCCATGACTTTTGATCCTACACATTTTGCCATGGTAACCATATCATTCCTGTTCCCCCCTCCTCCCCGCCCACATCCTCGTCCTCTTGTCTTTCGTCTGACTCGCCTGAATAAAAGTTCCCATGATGCACGGTGCCACCACCTCCACTGTTTCGTCGGCTTCGACCCCAGTCACCAATGTTCCTTTCGCTGAATCAGCCGCCTCGAATCAGGTTTGCTCTTTCATTTCAGTTCTCTTTTTATTTTAGCTCAGGAGGTTCTGAGTTCATAGTCTTCTCTCATCAGGTTAAAGAAACACCTGCCTGTAGTGTCACATGTGTTCTGTTCACATTTCATCTGTCTTCACTTTTCGGTCTGTTGTGATGTGAGCAAATGAAAACAGAGATTATTCTGAGAGGAACCTCAAAATAGGTGACTGTTTTCATCTAAATGTTGTAGTTTGGTGTAGAACCACCGTCTGTCTCAGTCTTCTATGTGATCTATGGACACAGTGTGTGGCATCAGTAGCAGCCCTGTTATCGTTTTAATCAGGCTTTTTCAAATACTTTTTAGAAAAGCCAGAATTGAAAAAATAATGACTTTTACATTTCCTATGTCTGACCTAAAGTTAGGTGTGTAAAACAGTGCACCAAAATAAAAGGGGAAACAGATTGTTGTTGATTGGTTTCTTTGCCCTCTGTCAAAATCAAATATCACAATATTTTTGACCAAATACCTCGATATAGATATTTAGCGATATTGACACTAGATTGTAGGAATGACTATTGGTGCTTTCACAAAATATTAACACAGTGAGATTTTTGATAAATAATCATCAGGAGGGGTGGAAGTAACAAATTACTTTTTTGAAGAGTTACTTGAGTATGCATTACACTATCTAATGCTACTTTTAAAATCACAATTCACTACTGAGTAGGCCTCCCATTTAAATTGACATTGAAAGCTTTCATCTGAATCTTTGTTTAGTCAATAATCACATATCATGATTTAATGAAAAATAATGAAAATCAAAGGTGATATCTAGTCTCATATCATTTGTCCAGCCATAGTTTATATTATTTACGTTTACTTTGAGTAAAGAGTTCAAGGAACCACCAGTTCATTTTCTATGGAGAGTTTTACTGGTGTTTGTGTGAAGAATTACATTTAGAAGGAAAATACACATAACTTAACATATTTTTAACTGTCAAATTTCATGCAACTTTGGTAATTTAATGGCTGTTGGCAGCTTCAATCACACAATGATAGCAACAGATTTTCAAATGCTCTCGTTGCTTCTTGACCACTTGCTGTGGCAGTTATTTGAAAATATTCTTGTTTGGCTCAATTGTTAATGCTATAAAAACAAAACTGGCTTTACATTTTAAAGAGCCAGACAGACATATCAGTCAGCTGATATTGGCACAGATAATTATTTATTTATTTATGTTAGTTTTAGCAGCAGCATTTTATCTATAGATGATCCTTTTAAAAATAAAATTCAAGTTTCTTCCATTTATGTTTTAGTTATTTATGGTTAAAAATAAAATACAAAAACACAACTCAAAGTTTACTCTGTCAGTGCCCTTATGTCATTTTGGATTTCATAAAGAATATTAGATGATGTATTCATATCAGAATTTTTTTTACTCCCTAATATCGTATCGTCATCTGCCCCAAAACTCCAGTATCGTTCAGAATCTAAATATTTTGCACATTAACTCGATCTTACTGAATCCTCTACTGCAGGTTTCTATTTTGAAGCTCTTTCTGTCACTGAGAACTCACTGCTCCTCCCCTCACTCTTCCCTTTCTCTCTCCCAGTAGACCCCTCGGAGCTCCTGACCCCCGATCCAGTGGAGCTCCAGTGCGTCCCCATGGAAACCCATTTCTGTCCCGTCCCCAAACTGCTGGTGGCGGCTCCGGTGGCGCTAAACTCAGTAAGCCTTTCCCGAAACCCCAGTTAAAGTCCCTGAAGCCTGTGAGCTACCAGGGCGGTCATCTCTCTGAATGCAGCAAACATGTGCCTCACCTACAGTGCACACTGACTGAGTGGCAACGTGAAACTAAGATTTAATGAAAGTAAGAAAGCTGCGATGGTTCACGCAATACAAGCCTGGACGTATTACTGTTGCTTTAAAGCAGCCATCCTGATGCATACTGACTCGATCAGGCTGAGCAATAGAGCTCCCTCGTTCTTACAGCCATACATACCCACACCTTAAAACACACACAAACACACACACATTTAAGACTACATGCCCTTTATGGGTTGGAGCCATCACACGAGGCGACCCAACACATTTGACTGTTCCAAAGTGAGAAACTCTGAAATGCTAATTGTGGAAACTCAGACCATTCGAGCGACAAACAGACTTTGTCGCTGGTCTACAACCATTACGTGTTGTCAACATGAAAGAGTGTTTCATATCATGTCATGTTTACGTTTCAAGATGGCTACAAATGTAACATTTGTGTTGTAATACCATTCGGTTTGTTCTCATGGTCTCATCTTGGCTGATGAAATGTCGATGAGTTGTTGTTAATTTGTTTGTGCCTTTGATTTATCTGCTCAGCTGCAGAGGAGACTTAGTTTCCCCAAAAAATTCAAAACACTGAAAGATATTCTTATTTGCAATGAAAGGCAATATATGTTGTTACAAAAATACTGTGCATTAGCCTATAGCTCATATTGTAAAAACAAATCTAGTAATTACAGTCATCGCCACTTTAAATTTATATTGTTTTATACATGTTAAATATCATTTGACTCAGTTTTGGTCCCCAAGTTTCATAGTCAGTATCTGATACTGACCAAATAATTTTAATGTAATGCAACAACCTTAAAAAACAAAACAAAAAAACTACAATTTGACGGAATGACATAAAATTAGGATACAATCACTTCTATACTAAAGGGGCTGAGTTGAGAGATTTTTAAGAATGTGGCTCTTAATTTCTTGATTTAAGAAACAAACTGCCTTAAAGCAGGTGAGGTCTTGTTCCCGATGTGGAGGTCTGTCTCTGGAAAAATCTCACAGTAATAAACGCAGCTCAACGGATAGTTCACATTATTTGAAGCGGGGTTGTATGAGGTACTCATTAACAGTCAGTGTATTAGGTACAGTAGATGGACATCAGTGCGCCCCAGTTTGGAGAAGCAGAGGGGAGTAACAGCACAGAAGCTAAGCAACATACTTCTGTAGACAGGGTCAATATAAAGTTTATTTTAGCCATTAAAGTTTCATCTACAAAAATCCAAATCTGTTTGAGGGCACACTAAATTTAGAGTACTTTCACTGCCTTACTTTGCTGTCAGGCAGCCTTTTCTGACGGGAAACCACGGTTATGTAAGTCAAATATTGCTCTCTCCAAACCAACCAAACTCCAAAGGTGAAATCAGTAATTTTATCTCAAACAGCGCAGGAGTTGCTGGTGCATTGCTGGGTTAGGGTTATTGTTAGGTTTGAGTTATTGTGGGACTTTGGTATCTTAAAAGGTTAGTTTGGACTCAGTGAAGTCACAAAATAATACAAAAAAACTAACAGATCAAAGCAGTGGTACATCAGTAACTCCCGTGTTCTGCGAGGAAAAAATGTGATGGAGTTTGGTTGTTTTTGAGCGAGCACTATTTGCCTTATATAACGGGGCTTTCCTATCCGAAACTGTTGTCTGAGCTTAGAGTAAAGTGGTAAAGTATTCTGAAAATAGTGCACACGTTAACTGATATTGATGTTTTGTTGTTTTTAGGTGGCTACAATACCTTTTGATGCTGACCCTGTCCACAGCAGTACATTGTTTAGCTTCTGTGCAACTAGTACTGACCAACATCTACTGTAGCTAATACACTGACTATGGACAAGTACCTCATACATTCCTACATCAATTAATCCAAACTATTCCTTTAAAAACTGTTGAATTTGAGTGCTGAGGTATCTTTAGTCATGATGTCTAATCGGTGATTGTCTCTTGGTTGTGAAGTATAATGGTCCACTGACTGAAAAGAAAGGTTTGTCTGTCCTGTTTCCTCCATGACTTGACACCCAAACATGGTGCAAAAGAAATGACAATCTACAGGCGAAGTCATGTTGACTTCTTATTAAAACTGTGCCACAAACCCTGTTCAACTCGCCTGAAATCAAAGTAAAGACAAAACAATATTTCTGAGGGTCAGATCTAAGATTATAGACTTTTATAATTGGCACCGCTTAAACTTTTACACCTGATGTCAGAGTTATTGCACAATATGGAAGCTGGATTTGTTTCTTGATGCTGTGCCTAAAGTCTGTGTGTGCCAAGTGGTGGTATATGCAAGGAGCTGCCCCGTTTAATGCAATACCTGAATAATTCCTCCAAATAAATGACTCCCTCTATGAATACGGAGATTTATTTTAAAAAGGCAGTTTCTTTGTGTAATTGTCTCCTTTCATGCGGCTTTTGGATTGAATAAGTGGCACAAGATTTTTATGTTTTATGGCTCTTCAGGGAGAAAGCTTAGAACTTGAAAACGTCCTGTCTGACTTTATAACGTGTCGTCTTTTCTACTGATGTGCCCTTTTTCTCAAAAGTCGTCAAGAGTCTGAATATGGCAGCCACAGTTGTTGTTATAACCAGAAGGAAGTTATGGTGAAGCCAGGAAATGGAGGAATGAAGCACCTGTTTGAAGTGTGATGGTGAAAAAATTACAAACCAGTTGGATTTTTCGGTGTCTGTAAGGACTTGGTCTGCAGGCGTGTAAAATTGAATGGAAAGGTTTTGGAAACTGGGCTGAAATCACTTTTATCCAAATTCAAATGTGCCTCTTTCAAGTCTCCTCAAACCACCACTGTCAGTACACTGTAAGAACAGACCAGTGCTCAAAGATAGATGTGTTATTTGGTACATTATTATAACAGTAAATCACATCTGTTTCTTCTCCGAGACAGCTGTGCTGTCTCATCGTTTATGTAAAGAAATAAATCAGTGAGTCGTGTGCATACATACGTGTGTTGAAAGAGACAATGAATCACATGTTTGGTTAGTTGTAAATGCTGCAGATATTACGGCATTTCCCACTGAGCATTATTCATTTTAAATGATGTTATTGTGTCGTGAATGTATCTAATGCAAAAACTACACATGCCCTTCTAAAAAGACAGGCATGTTGAAATGTAATGATTCACTATATATAGACTATTTCTGAGGTCACATAGGTACCATGCTGATACTGTGTTAAGACATATTAAAGTATGTGTATTGTTATATAGATTTATATTTAATGTCAATGGTGGTGTGACTACTTTTAGAAATATCTTTCACTCTCAGAAAAGGTAGAGCAGAATTGTACAAGTACATTACAGTACCATTTCTTGCTAGTCAGTTTTTGTACCCCTACCTTCAAAAGTGCCCAAAAGTCCCAAAATGCACCTATAAACAATGGTATAATTATTGGACAAAATTGGCATGTTATCCCCTTTTTAAAACTTTTTTTTCCACATCATGTGGTTTGGCCTCCAGTCCTCCCCTGTACTGTAGCCCTTGCTTCTGTTAGCTCTTGGTCAGGAGAGGCTGTATACAGAAGTAACAGAGTTGCTAGTGTTGCAGCTGTGTTCAGTGGGGGCAAGTTGGGAGCACCACCTCCTGGGATTGAACCTGGTTTTGGTTGTGTGAATGTTTTTTAGAACGTTCCCACCTGGGTGTCCCGATCACTGAGTGTGCTACTTTAACTGTAGAAACTGAACCTTGAGTTCACATTGAATTGAACTGGTATGAATGTGTTGCTTAAAGAAACAGCACTCTTATTCGCTCTCTCTCCAAGTTAGTTTCATGTCACTCTAATGTCTGCGTGTTCAGTGTGAAGCTAGAGACAGCCACCAATTACCTTAGCATAAAGACTGGAGGCACGGCTAGCCTCAAATTGTCTAAAAGTGACAAAATACACCTCTGTACAGAATTGTAAAAAAAAAAAACAATTTGTAGCATTAGTGGGAGTTACATATTGTAACTATGGCCGTGTCTGAAACCTCTTCTTCATTCATTCATTCACTGCTTCCTATATAGTAAACACTCAGTTAAATTGAGATTTTGAAAGCTTATTATTCATCTTCGTTTTGCGTCATCACTGTAGAGACAGCTGTAGTCATTCAGCACTGATTAAAATATGGCTCACAGATTTGATACACTCAGATAAAATGGCGGTCAGTAAATATAACGTTAGTGCACAACAGAGTAAAAAAGGAATGATCTGATGAACAGCAGTGACATTCTGGAACCTTCAGAGTGAGGTTGCCAGGCAACAAGCACTATAGCCAGAGGTTCTGGGTGGATAAAATGTTGTTCATGAAGAAATAATTGCAGGATGGTAACTGACTTTAAAACCACAAATTTTCATTTTTACAATTTGGTTATTGTACAAATTAAACAAACAGGACATAATGTGTTAATTAGTCAGCTTTCAAAGTGCTATTCTAAAGTGTTATTTTACATTTTGACTATTGTTCAAACTATACAGGATTTTTTTTTTTAGCCTTTCAACCTGAAGACATTACATAAACAAAACATCTTGATAAAAAAAAAAAAGAAAAAGATATGTTTTACAGTTAACCTTTCTTAAGTTCTGCCCCTTTTTGCTCTGGGCTCTAACAACAGTTGAGCTAGCTTGTTTTTTTTCCTTTCCACATCTTAAGTTAACTAATGTGAGTAAAATGCTAGCTAAGCGGCTAGCTAACTATTTATATAGATTTACTAGCTATTTACCTACTGTTTTGCTAATATTTCCTTTCAGTTATAACTAGCTAGCTAACTATTGATGTAGATTAGCTAACTAGTAACCTAGCATTTTGCTAACATTAGCTATCAATGTTAACTACATAGCTAACTGACATAGATTAGCTGGCTTGTTACCTAGCATTTTGCTAACATTAGCTATCAGCTATAATTAGCTAGCTAATGATTGGTGTAGATTAGCTAGCTAATTACCTAGCATTTTGCTAACATTAGCTAGTCAATTAAGATGTGACTATGTCTTTTTTACGAGTCCACCAGCAACATCATTTCACCATCTTCAAAAGTCTTTAAGCTAAGCTAACTGTCTCCTGGTCTGAAGATCATATTTGCCATAGAGTCATGAGAGTGATATTAATCTTCTCATCTAACCGCGGAAAGAGAGCGAATAATTGTATTTCCCCAAGTTCCTTGATGTATTTATTTAAATTATCATTTCATTTTTATCTGCATGATGAAACAGTACATAGCCCAAAACATGCCAGTTATCATACATCTAAAAAGAAATGTACTTTTTGCTACAGAAGCATACTTCTCCTTTACCTCTGTTTATGAGTGTGTTGAGCAGCTACATTTTCTCAAGTCTTTGAATTTGGACAGAGATGTTCCTCTCCTACTCGATGAAATTGATGATTAGAATGTCCAGACAAATTTAGTTTGTCTAAATCTTACAGCTTTGAAAGACTAGCTTTGTCCAGCCAAGAACCCCCCACCCCCCTCTCTCTCTTTCTCCCTCTAGCCTTCGTCTCCTCCTCCTCCTCCCCCTTTACATCATTATGCCTTCACTAATTGCTGTTCAGCTGGAAAAAAAACAGAATACTTGATTATTAAATTGTGCCTCTTGAGGGCATTTGAATTTTTAAGGTCATTTAGACGTATGTATTGATGCACAAGAGCGTGTTAGTTAGGGGAAATGCAGAGTGGCACGAGAAAAATAAGTTTTTACCTCTTTCCCTCTCTCATTCTCTTCTACTTGATTTCCTTAAGGCCTCATTGTATTGTACCCATACAGTCATGAGTCATTACTCTGGAATATGCAAAAAGCTCTGATCATTGCGTACAGTGACCAGATCCTTTAGCATGTGGACAGTTAATCCGGTCCTGAGCATATTTGTGTTGCCCGGGGCACAAACAAAGGGCCTTATTTCTCGATCACTGTATAAAGATGTGATAGCTGTGTATGAAAGTGACATGTATTAATGGTAAGTTAAGCCTTTTTTTTTTTATCTGACATTTAAAAAAAAACACAGCATGGAAATAAAAAAATCATTTATACATAGTTAATAGTTTGTGTAGACCAACAAGAAAAAAGATATAATATGAAAATCATTTGTATACAATGATGGAGTCATTGTTAATGGTAATAGTTGCTGTTGCTGTGGCAACAAAATGACAACATGGCTACCTTTCTATTATCCTAATTGTGAATTTTTTCACATTCATTGAAATAACATACAACACTAACTTATTCAAAAAGGGAATGTCTAATTAGTTTGTCTTGTTATTGCGACGTGATTAAATATTTTGTATGGAAAACTTAAATCCTTGTAATATCCAAAGGTCCTTAGGGGAGATCAGGTGTTTATTTTGTTTTGTTTATTTGACCTTAATTGTTTTTTTGTTTTTTGTTTTTATTTGTTTGTTTTTTTGTTCTTGTACATGGTGTTTTTGAGAAATAAGAATGGACTTTGGCTTTTAAAGCTAACACCTGTCTGTCAGGGAGGTAAAGAGGCTTTTGGACTAATTGAAAGATCTTCATCTTTTTCTGTAAAATCAGACTCCTCTGTGTTCAGTGTCCTCTGTATGGAGACGTGAGCTGTCATTAGTGAGTTCTGCTTCAGTTTTGGTTAAGAAGGTGGTCCAGAAGCCTCTTCCTGCCCAGCTGTGCTGGGTGATGTCGATCCTTGCCGAGGTGTATACGAATGTGTGATGTTCACCTTGTTTGCACTTATGTACATAACTATGTCAAAATACTCAAAATTTATTTTGAATAAATATAGATAAAAGAGTTGATTAAAAAATCAAATCAATGTATTGTTAATGATATGAGTATGTCTATCATTTTATTACAGTATAAATGATTGCTTTGAGGCATCTGTCCTTTTGTTTGTTTGCTAGAGCCCTGTTCTTTGCCAAGCATGACATTGCCTAGCTGTAAACCATGAATGGTTTGCTTTAAAAAAAAAAAAAAAGCTTTTTTTTTTTATGTTCGTTATGTGGGATTTTCTTTTGGTTTAGTAATATCTCAAACAAGAGAGGTGGATTAAAACAGAGGTTTCCAAAGACTGTGGGCCTCCCCTCAGATAAAGTTTGGGGAAAAAAAGGTGCCTCCCCTGAATTTATTTGCTTATTTCACTCAATTCCTGGATTCCTGTGAGATCATGAAAATGTTATTTGATCCCATACAGAGTCAACAATTGAGCCAAGATAGCCTAATGTTCCTTTTTTATGTAACGCAAAATATATACAACTTTTTAAGACCATTATGAATGCAATATAAGACTTATTTCACATCAATTCTGGCAAAAAAGTGCAAAGGTTTTAGCCATGTTAAAATCAGGAAAAAGGTTTGAAACTGCTCATGCTTCATTGCATAGGAGTTGCAGGAGTTAATGTTCTCAGTGCACAGTGGGCCCATTTTAGTTGTTACAGTGTGATCAATACAATTCTTTCCCAAAAAAACACATTTAAAAGTGAGTCTAAAGTTAATGCAACTACATAGTAGTAATGCTCACTTCATAATCCAATAAATGTTTAAGACTTGTCAAAATTGTAAGACATTCTAAGACATTTTAAGGCCTAAAATTTAGATTATTTTACTGTAGACTCTTTAAAGACCTGCAGAAACCCTGCAAATACATAAAATTGTTTGTCCAAAGCTATTTATCAGTTTCTGACTCTGTAAAAAAATTTAAAAAAAACAAACTCAAATCTAAAGTTGCTTTATAATTAATGTTATATTTTTTTCATTTCCATTCACTGAGTCTCCACTGGGGAGGCCTGCCTCACACTTTGAAAACCTCTGGACTAGAAGAAATAGTCAGTCTGGAACATATGTAATAAACCAGCACTAACCTTGTCCTTAAATGCTCATCATGAAAACACCAGTGCAGGTGCAGTCATCTCTCCAATGATGCACCAAAATAAAGCACAGAGTAGCTCCACCTGCAGGCTGGAAAAGCAGATAAAAAGAGGAGCAGATATAAAATCTGACTACAGTGGGACATGGCTGTGAGATGTGTTCACATGGTTTTAAATTCACTTTAATTTTGTCATTTTGTGAAGTGGGTTATTCTTTGCCTCCTTGTTGTCATTATCCAAAACAACAATAAATCTGAATTCTCCTCAGGATTTTAGTCAAAATTGCAAACAACCTGGTTTTCCAATGCTATTCTTGCAGCAGCAGCAACATCCTTACGCAACTCTGTTCCTTCAGATTTGGACACGTGACGCTCTTCAAATGCTATTAAAGCCAGCGATTTTGTTGCCATGGCACTTGTCCTAGTGGTGGACTGACTGAGTCATTCTGGTGAATTGGTTCACAGCCCTCTGACTCCACATGTGGAGTGGACTTGACATACTGTGGGTTTCCAGTCACCAACAAGTGAATAAGATTGTGATTTTGTTTTGAAATTAACTGTTTCCTTTATTTTAAAATAATTCTGTTGTAATTGTGCCTTTATCCTGCAAGGTGTAGTTTTCCTTTTATGTTTAAATTCAAACAGCACATGTATAAAGTGTGTGTAAAACTTATCCCTTTATTTAAAACCTTCGTTGGTGAGTCGTCGTTATTAAATTGGGTCTACCGAATGGCTGAATGGCAACCTGTGGAAGATGATGAGGGCCAAAGACTGTTCAGGACTAAGCCATATGAAAACTCTCTCTGACACTCTAGGACAGACTTGAAAGTGACTGCTGTTTCTTAGTCATCATCTATAGTTTCACTCTGTTTTCTGCTTGTGGTGCTTGTATGTGCTGCTGTGCTACATGCCAATTTATTTTGCAGTGTATAGCTATTAAGAGTAAGTTACTGTGCCTATGATGAGTTCTGCGATTTGTTTGACCTTTAATAAAACTCTTAATTGTGATCCTCCTGTGGTGTGTTCTGTCATTCATTATCACATTCAAAGAAACGTCCACCGTTTATCTCCTAAATTGTGAGGTTCTTACCCGTGTTTGACTGGATGATATTTATACAACTGAAACTTAGATTCAAGTCATAGATGTCTGGAACATACCATTAGGGTTGCAGCTGTATACTGGTATCATGGTTTATCATGGTATGAAAATTGACGCTTATCATACCACGTACATTTGCTTATCTACAGTATTGAAACTGACAATATAAGTGTGATTAAAAATATTTACTTCACGACTTTGTTTCGATTCTGATTGGTCAATACAGCATTCCAAAATCTGAAATTTCTGAATAACGGACTGATGCGATGAAAAACTGTTTCAATGGATGCATTTCTGATCATAGACTCTGGAGGAGCAATTATATCATGTTTAAATCTATAAAATCATTTTTTTTAAATAATGTTTTGTGTCAAATTAAGTTTTTTATTAAAGTAAGCCATTTAATAAGTGAAAAAATGCACAGTGAGGTGATCATTTTTGTAAAATAAACCCTGACAAGGTGGTGCAGTTTCACAAGAAGAACCACTCACTGTACATTATCCCTTACATATATTTCAAGTTTATATCAAGTTATAAGTCTGTCAGGATATAATATTTTGTGAAATTATAATTATGTGTTTGTTCAACTAAAAATAACTCTCCTATTTTAATGTTGCACTGTCAATGAAAATTATAACTGTGTAATACCATGAAACAGAGATGAGCTAAGCTAAGCTAAGCTAAGCTAAGCTAAGATAAGATAAGATAAGATAAGATATACCTTTATTAGTCTCACAGTGGGGAAATTTGCATTGTTACAGCAGTTAGGTGGATACCTAAATAGAAAGAAGCATCAATGACAATATATATTTTATATTATTAAGTATTTTGTCATTGTCATATTTTCTTAGACATTATCGTATAATGAAAATCTCACACCATTACAGTCCTAATTATAGTAAAGTAAACTACTGCATAAAGAGCTGCAGTTCCTGTTCCATTCTGTTAAAGGGAGTGTTTTGATAGTTGCTTGTAAAAACTATGCAGGTTGATACCTCCACCTTTGAGGAGCATCCACCTACAATGCTGAATTTCAAGTATGGTCTTGGTAAGTTTGCATGTCAGTCCAAATTAAAGGTGAGAATCGTAGAATTAACATATTATAGACCTGACTGTGTTTGAATAGAATGGGACCTTGGTTAGTATCA
>JAJHUR010072279.1:0-16113 GCA_027495735.1 Lutjanus campechanus
GGTCAACACAGCAGTCAAAGCAGAGCTGGTTTGGTGATTAAGTTCCTGATGAAACAGGAAGATAAAACTGAGCTGCATCACATAGCGCACAGAGTAAAGACTATCACATGAAGATGATAAAAATAATAACTTTTAGATTTGGTCATATTTACAGAAAATTCTGTGCAAGTGTATCAGTTTACAGCTACTGAAAATGTTCAATCAAGGGTTACTCTAAAGCTCTTTTTCAAAAGTTATGTTTTACTAATGAGATTATCTGCGTTAGCACTTCCCTCCGAGGGCAGGGAGAGGAAGAATGAAAATGACTCAACTATTTTGTGGTCTGGCCTGATCCCAAGTCCTTTGCATGCAACCTGCTAATTCGTCCGGCTGGCTAACGACCTGCTTGCGTGCCAGTCGATCATTAGCGCCCCGTCAGAATCGGTCACCAAACATGTCACATGCCCCCGGTCACTCTATTCAGGACCGATTGCCGGGGGCCATGCATGAGCAGACACGGCTGTGACACACACACACAGCTAATGTGCTTGGAAATAAATAGATAAATAAATGAGCAGTGAGAAGCACAAAGCAGTTAGGGCAAATGTTTGTGTGATTTCTGCCAGTTTAATTATTCCTGTCATAAATCAGACCAATGAAATGTGGTTCTAGATTCACGTCATCAGGGGGAAAGTGATTTACAAAATGCTGTAGGTAAAACACTGAAATACTTAATAACACTTAATAATACCCAAAACATCTGCATTTAACATCCTGGTATTGAGGCACAGCAAGTAACTATCTTTCTGCAGAATTTCCAAACAGCTCGGACTAATCTGCCTGATTCTGTCTTTAATAATTCTGAAAATATAGCTATTCTACAGAAGCTTATGATTAATTAAAGCATACTATTTGCACTTCCTATTGTAAATCTGTTAACATTTTTGTCAAACATTAAATACACAATTTAAATTAAAGTTTCTAAAACAAAAACTAGCAGCATCATTAATTTAGACTAAGAAAATGTACACTTATGGTATCTTGTCATGCAGATAGTTTTAGGTTTTTAGGTTTTATTTGCTGAGATTTTGAGATATTTGCAACTAATGCAAAATTCTGTTGCCACCACAATGCAATTCATAAAAGAAAAAATTAAAAGTGTATAATTGTGTATAATAAATAGGAGTGTCAAATTGTTCCAAATAAGCTCCTAGTTTCTATAATCAAAATCAAAGGCAGAATCAATGATTCTTACAGTTTTCTTTCTCGTAAGTTTTGAAAAACTCAACAGCAACGTCTCTTTCCAGAAATCATAACCTAGTTTGGCAGTTTGATTAAGGAACTGTTTTCTTTCTACCAAACTACAACCGTCAACCATATCACCGTGCAGAAGGAAGCGTGTACCTACTCATGGATCTCGTACTGTAAACCTGCATTTCTGTATGATCGAAACCAGTCAAACATGTCCGACCAGTATCGGGCCAGTGTGTGACAGGACCAGAAAGTGTATGAGAAAGTGTCTTCTACAAATGTGCATCTGTCACAGAGTACATTCTGTACTTAAATACTCAGCTACCTTTCTGCATTTATTTTTATATACTACACATGTAGCTCTAATTTGTATCATCTAATGACAACAGAAAAATAGGTGCAATTAGACTTAACAAGACAAAAGAAGAACAAGGAGGGGTGATTGGATAATTGAATGTGCAAATCTCCATTGCTCCTCCTGAATGTCTCCATTTCTTATTTGCAGGATGAGGGGAAAGAAAAAGAAAAGATTCTGTTTCTGCACTATGGAGTGACCTGATCTGATTGTTACCATTTCTAAAAGCATATTTTATGTATTTGGTCCTTTTTTTCATGTGTGAAACTGAAATTTGGTCATGGTCAGAAATCATATTACTTTGTGGTTCTGAGCTAAACAGATACAGTCCAAATATGTGTCTTCTTCTTCAGCATGTTGTGTTTTCTTGTAATACATGGAACCACTGGGTGGCACCCTGCCGTTATGAAATTTTCTTTGAAACTGACAACAGATGATCCATTCTCTGTGCTGTCAGGAAATCACAGAGAGCTGTGGACTTTGTCTCCACATGCCACAAGACCCCAAAACACTGAGAGTTAATAAGTGACTTAGCACAGGAGAACTGTATGGACTCTTTGTGGCACAGTGGTTTTATTAGTGTCCACAATATCCCCAGATTTAGGACACTGAGGAAACACCTTTTTGACATATCCATCCTAAAGGTGCTTTTTCAATATTTTTGTTGAAAAAAAAAACATGTGGGGGGATTTAATATGTGTATAGGCTATGACTGTACTTAAAGATACGACAAGGACTTTTAACTGGTTATGAAACTCATTTTATTGCTGATGCCTCTGTATGACACAAATAAGCAACAAGACCATCGATTAAGAGATCATCTGTTTCTGTGTAGTTGTTCTGCATGACACTGGGTCAGATTCTCCTTGAAATCAGGTGAAATGTGTTTACATTTTCTCAGGCAAAGTTAGTGAAGTGAGTAGTTTATTAGCCAGTCAAAAAGAAGCAGGAGATTTTATTCAGGTTAGTTTATTTTTGATGTTATATTTTGAGATTATCACGGTGGAAACATTACCACTTTGTCCACAGGGGCCTCCAGAGTCAACAGAATACTAAAGTTCCTTGTAGTTGCTTTAAGTGGGGGCCTCCCATAGGAAATCTTGAGCATTTCTTGCATTCTGGTGATTTTTTATGGACTCTCAACTTGCCAAAAAAGACAGTTTTGTACATTCAGGGCTCCGCAGTCAAGTTATCAATAATAAATATGCAACAACCAGGTAGAATTTCAAAATGAAGTCACAAAAACTATTTAGGTTGGTTTAGGCAGCAAAACTAAAAAATACCATGCTTTGGGTTGAAATGAATACACCACTTATGTAAGTTCATATGTAAGTTATAAGTACCTCAGTTACATATAAGTTATGCCATTTACGTAGTAACTACTGTTCACGAGAGACACAAACCTTTGTCTCCTGGGTGAAAGTCCTGTGTTTGTTTAACCGATCCATCCACCCCTCCTCCTCCAAACATGAACTTTCTTTACCTTTATATTATGTCACCTGACTTTGGCACATTAAAAACATAACACTAGAGAGGTGTGTCCAGAGACTGAAACATAGGGCATTGACCTAACATAACATATTCGACGTATTGGGATCGAGAACGGGCTGTTATTTATATGAAGGAACACACAAAATTCAGGCACCAGGTGACAATTCACAATATAATGTTATATGATGCAGTAAGGCTCTCAGGCAAGAAGTTTTACCATTTGAAGGGTTTTACAAGCCAGAGAATGTAAAAAATATTCCCAAAAAGTTCAGCAAATTGTAACATTTTTAACTGGGTGAACTCTCACTCAGATTTATCTTGCAACAAAAGAGAAAGTTATATCTGATACCCTGTTTTTCCTGAAGAAAACTGATGGGAAGGAAGAGACAAAAGAAAAACATCAGAGCTGCCTCCATCATCCTTCACAGATGACTGGTATTTAAGTGCTGAGGTCTACAAAATTCTGCATCTTCATTTGCATTCATCGTATAGTTTTTTATTAAACGACTTCATACATGCATATGCTTTTATTTTCAAGTGTACATGTAATTGAACTGTTCCAGTTCCAAACAGTTCCAGTTCAGCACCATCTTATTATGATCTGCACCCTGTGTTTGTATTAAGAAGGGCCCCTAGCTGGCACTAATACAGAAAATTATGAGGGAATATTCCAGCAGTTTAGTCCTCGCATGCTAACTGATCCATTAAAGCCCTAAAATGATCCGATCCAAGGCAGCTTTTCTAAATTACATAAACCTTATTAGAAGAGTTTAACAACTCAGAAAGTGGAGCGGTCACAATACAGACGCCATATGACTGAAATCTCATCGGTGAATGTAGCAAAATTATGTTGTTTTTGAAATCTCTTCTGTAATCTCACATGAAAACCTTTTGTTTCATGTTTAAACCAATTGCACTGACTTAGGAAGCCATGTGGAAAGTTTTTGTTTGGTCTTAAGTGGTCACAGTTCAGTTTCTGACCTCACCATTGCAGCAAGTTTACATGCTTTGCATGTTTCTGTGAGCATATGTGATGATATTGCATACCATGCATGTGTATAATACTCACATCGGCCTATTTGAACAGTATATGTTGTGAAAAGTGATTTGAGGTCATGCATCAGAGAACTGAGCTGCTGTTTGACGTATCACATTCAAAATATCTTTTGACTGACACCTCCATGTCTGGGATGAAGCCATAATGAGTTTCCTGTCAAACAATTTGTCTCCACAGAACAGACAGCTTGTAAATCCGCAAGTTGAGCCGCTTGTTTCAAGACGACGAGATCAGGGAGAGCTCTTCAAAGCAGACTGGACTGTCAAACAGACACTTTTAGTGTTTGAAGTGTCTCAAATACTCTGCTACTTTTCTGCAGCACAGGCAAGAGAAGCAATGTACTAATATTAATTTCTCAGGCTTGAAAAACTGCTGGAAAATCAAAGGGGGTTAATGCAGCACAGTGATGAAACATTCCTGGGAAATAGTCATATTTATCATATCTGACTGCACGACAGAGCTGATTATTTAACCTCATGTGCCATCTAGTGTTCAAATCAACACGGTGCAACAGCAATCATTGTCTAAGTACAGAAATTCAACTTGAAATAGCTTTATTGGCATGACCATAGAGAAATACAGTATTGCCAGGGCACAGTATGAATAATGTTGACAATTACAAACAATTACAATATCAAGCTGTTTATGCATAAGCATTTACTGCATATACAGTGTATTCACAGACCAAATCAAAGCTTGATGAACAAACAAAACTGAAAACAAAACCGACCCCTACTCATCAGCATCTATTCTCTCTGTCAATGTACTGATCATCCTTTATTGAACACTCACATTACACATCACATGGGAGGAACCTGAGTGTCTGAGTGGTTTAATCCAGACATAATTAATATTTGGGATCTAGCGATAGAAGCTAAATCACTTGTTTAACAGGAGATACAGGACTGCTTGAGGTGTGGTTGCGTTGTACATTGTGCCAGCTATGCAGTCCTTTGTGATCTTTCATGACAACTGCAACCTGTTAGCTGAGTCATTGAGATTAAAGTCAGGTTTTTGTTGTCTGACTGTCTGCTGGTGCCTTGCATACAAACCACCATTGATCAATAATTACTCAACGAAGGTTACATGAGCAGCAAAAGTTAGAGACACGGCAGCTTTTGTTCAGTGTCCATGTCCAATAATGGGTCCTTTAGAGTGTAAACAGGTACATTTGTGTTTGTGCATCATTGCAATCATGCGGCATTGTGTCAACCAAATGTTTCATATTATTTAGTCAGGGGCGGATTTAGTCATTCTGGGGCCTCAGGCAAACTCAGGCAAAAGACCCTGTGCATCAGTTGTTTCCCCCCTTTTCAACCTTTAAACAAACATTAAGTCATAAAAATAAATTTTTATTCATGCTAGAGTGCAGCTGAGTGAGGATGAATTGAGGAGTCTCATAGCCTCTGGAAGGGAGCTACCCTTCAGTCTGGTGGTGCAGCTGTGGATACCTCTGTATCTCTTGCCAGATGGCAGCAGGGTGAACAGGATGTAGCTGGGTGGGTCTTGTTTTTTAGTGTCCTCTGCTTCCTCCCTTTTTCATCATCACTTCACTTAATTTTTCAACAACCTGTACACCAGGCCGAGCCGTTTGTTGACACAAGTTAGCATCCTGAACCTTTTCTGAAGATGCTAATTAGATCATGAAATAAAGTCCAAGTTTGTCCCTGGGACACTCATGGATTAATCCATTTTAGAAAGACATAATTAACTAATAAATTTAATTTAATTCTTAATTATTAACTGTAAGGTTATGAAGTGTTTTATGAGGCCCTTGGTAGCTTGGAGCCTAAGACCATTGCCTACCTTTGCCTCATGATAAGTCCTCCCCTGCCCCCCTGTAGTACAAGTACAAGCACAGTACTTCATGTGTAATAGTATAGTGGACTCTCTTGGGTGTCATTAGGCCAGCAATGCCCAACTGAAGAAATATTGGACCAGCTGCATCCTGAGGTGAAGGTGTCATCATACGTATAACTACATATAACTAAGTCATCATATCTCGATTGTTATCAAGAGAAAAACGGCCCATCCATCTAAGATTTTTTTTAATCCTTTATAACCATAAATCTGAACAAAAAACACTGCACTTGATACTGTTCAGTGCATTACAGAGATGAGAAAACAGAGAGTTCATTTCAAGACTAGTCAAAGAAGGAAACTTTTTTGCTGACTGTGTTTGATCAAACTTGGACTTTTCGCTCACCACCATTTATCATCCGGTGGTAGTTTTTAGTTCACTGCGTGATATTTTCTTTCTCCTTGTTTTTTTTATTTTTTCTCTTAGATCTCTTTTGAACTTCAGGTTCTTCTGCCAAGACATTACTGAAGTTGAATGTGCAACCATCATACGGTCTGTGAGGAACAAACTAACCATCCAGATCAGCTTGACTCATCTAGGAATCTTTTTTATACTCAACAGTATGAAACTGATTCAGCTCAAAAGGGAAAATTTGTTGATTTGGATGACTTAGCATTCTAAAAAGGAAATGAATTAAAAGTAAATCCTCTTACATTTTAAACTGTTCCAATACTACTTGGTGTGAGCATTGCACATATTAAATGCAAAGAATCAAACCGCAGTTAGAGATAACCCAGAGCTTCTGTGAGTACAGTAATTACTTATGCAATTATGTGATTAAGTGCTTCACTGCATGTCTTCTCAGACAGCATCTACAGAAGGTCATCATGTACTCCCTCTGCACTGCTTCGTTAAAGGTCATCAGATGTATAGCTACTTTGCTATAGGATGGGAGGTAATGGCATTAACCATGAGGCTGAATTAAATTAAATGCTTTTAAAAAGGCCCACAGGAGCAGAGAGAGAGAGCACGTTAAAACCCCATCACTTCAAGGGCATCCATCACCCTGTGTATCCGTAGCAACAATAAGACTTTGCTAAGAGGTTAGACCCTCTATTCCAGCTAGGACTCCCTGTTCCCACCTCCCCTGCTGTCCCATGATGAGTCTAGTACCATAAATCACCTGGTGTCAGAAGTGATACAGGGTACCCGTCTGGGAATCCTTGATTGATGAATTCATCAGTGAGAGACAAAGTCCTTTTAAAGGGAAAGTCCAGTATCTTTCAACCTTATTCTCATAATTTTATCCATTCTGACACTGAGCCATGTTAACTGTGTGGTCCTGTGGTCACTGGTCTCTGTAGCCAGCTGAGGAGGAAAACTTTTTCTGCAAAGAGTGGGACTTTAGATTAGAAAATCTAGATGTGTTCATGGATGAGAGTGACCTCAGCTGTGTAACTCCACCACACTTGCAGCTTTGATCAACATTGCTGTGTTACAATCAAAAGAAAAGACAGAAGGTGGCAGCACCAAACAGTCAGCTCTCCATGGTAACTGCAGTAACTTCCCTACAAAGCAATTACAGCCAGTTTGTCCTGGATTTTCCCAGGTTCAGGCTGGGTGTCCCAAAAAATACCTATATAAAAAACACTAAAATGTCCCAGTTTTAAACAGTCACTACCAAACTGCCCCTGTTTTCACCACAATTGAAATAATATTGATTTGTTTTAGATCAGTAAATGTGGCATTGTCAAGGCTGTTGCTTGCCTCTGAGTCAGAAGTAATTGTCTCTTTCTGGCAGAAAGTGTCAGTACGCAAACAGTTAGTTGTGATGCCGAAGAGAAAGTTTGTCTCTTTTAAAGAGCTCCATGAGGTGTCCTACTTCCTTCGTACAGTACCTGGCAACCAATATGCTTTGTTCATGGCGTGCATAATGATGAAAGGTGTACCAACCGCTAAAATAATTGTCCTACAACATGATGAAAATGCCTATTGTGAGTGAGTGTGTACATGTGCACATGCATGTTCATGCAGTACACTTTAGGGTCCCAGTTTGGGGCTTTGAAAATATGAAGAAGGCCTAGATGACGGTTTTCTTGTTGGCTAGCCACTGTTTTCCTAGATCCTTTTGCAATTCGCAAAAATAACTAATCCAAGGCAATGTGTGCTTTCTGTCTGACTCAGTGATTTGTTTGAAATGTTTTATAACTTTAAAGTTTATTTGGAAAGTTTTAGAAACCTTGTGTTGCTTGCCCTATTATACATTATTTTGCTGCTGTTCGTGTTTCCCAAATATTTGCAAAGATGACAAGCCTAAACTTACCATGGCAAAAATAATAAGACCTGGAATAAGACTTTGGTTGAAAAATACTGCCCTTTGTCTTAGCATATCTTGCTTTGAAACTGCAGTGAGTAAGGGCTGGAGTGAGTAATGGATTCAGTCAGGCTGGGTAAATGACGTCATAAACATAAGGAACCTTAATTAAGGGGGTGGCGCTAGACTGTACATGTCATTAGTGGTGAAGTCCAGCCAACAGGAGAGGCCAGATATAGCTAGTTACTGAGATTAAAGGAGAAGCCAGGTGCAGCTACTTAGGGGTAGGCGTGGGGGCTGGAAGGTGTAGGGTGTGTGGAGAGGGCAGGGATGATTTGCATATTCATGAATCCTAAAAAAAATCATAAATGATGGTAGTGTGTAGGGCTATATGTAAGACATTTTATCAGGGTATTTGAACATATTTAGCAGAAAAACATAGCAGACATACTTCTTACAGAGCATTTTATAGCGTTTAAAACATGACTGGAGGTGGACTTTAAATATATTCCTGAAATGTATGAATACGCTTGTATACTTCGCCTTCCAATTCAGTAAGCCAGCACAGCACAGCATGCTATTTTCCCTAGATGCTCATTCGGTCAGTCATCTTTGCCCGCTGGCCAAGATTTTCATCGCTGACAGGTGGGAGTGGGAAAGTGGGTGGAATTGCAGATATTTGTCTGAACTGTGTCACATAGTGGCCAGCTGCCTCCCCCAGGAAAAAAAAAAAAAAGCAATCAAAGGGACTCCCTCAGTGCTGGGGCACCGCCAGGATGGTCAGCAGCTGAGCTTCTCTAAAGCAACGACTGGCTGAGTCAAAGAGAGAGAGAGGGGTAGATGCAGGGGGAGCTGTTTGAAGTTTTATTTTATATGGAGAAATGTCAGGTTGAGTCTTTGGAAAGCAATGATCGGGCTTGAGTATGATGAGAAAAGAGTTTGGCTGACAGCCATTAAAACATTTTTATTCTCATTTTATCATCTGCACATTATTCTAATGTATCCAGTATTCTGAGGCACCCTGAGATAACCTGAAAAAAGAAAAAAAACAAGACTAGTTGATTAATTCTGTCTTTAATTTCCCAAATCCTCAGACACGTAAACAGAGATGCAGCAGCTTTAATACGTTACCATCATGAGGTCTGCTTAAGCACCTCTGTTGAATTCTAATCCGAGCCAGCCTCTTTCCTGAGAAAATACCAATGGGTGTTAATGTAGATGCTCAGCTACCTGTGAAATAGCTGCAGGGTTCTTCACATATGACACACTATAATTTCATGCTAAGCAATCCCCATGAGCACCAGCATGATTTGTATGTTTTACCAATCAATTACCGCTCAGTACACAGTTTTCCTGCACAGTCAAGACTGTAATTTGATGAATTATGGATGGTTTACTGCAACTCCACAGTGAGAGGACAACACAAAGGTGCAGTCTGGAGGATTTCATCCTCTTTTCTCTGGTATAATACTCTTCATGTGCTCTTTTAGAGGCAGCGTAGCATGTAATGACAACAAGCATTTTCAAAGTGTTCTTATATCTCCGAGAGAGCTGTCAGGGATTTGAGAGAGAGGCTGCACCTGAGGGATGTGATGACAGGAACACGGACAATCAATTATCTAAACTGCTTTTCAAAACCCTTTTGAACATCCTCAAAAAATCTGTAACTATGCACCTGAGGTTCAGCTTCAACTTCAGCTCCAGATTCATGGCAGCAGGAAAAATGAGAAATGACAGTCGGCATATCCGCTCTGGGATAGTGTGCACAAGGTGAGTCAGTATGATATATCTCCTGGCCAGCCTTCGCCGCTCTCCCTACATCACTGTTCTGTAGCACTATGACGCATTTAAGAGATGACCTCCTGAGCCATTTGGGCCCGTACTGCGCAGTCAAATGGGTCCGGCACTTTAGGGTGACTCTTAGGGTGATTTATTCTCCTCGGATAAATTGAGGAACAGAAACATGTCTGCTGTGCCAGCGGCGTCATCATCAGCTTGTCAGCTGAGCTCTAAATCCAGCACAGTGGACAAGAACTTACCAGGAAATGCATACAGCAAACAGAGATGTCAGAACACTTGAACTGTCAATAATAACACAGTCTTATAACTTATAAAGGGGACATTGACGTAGAGCAGTGATGCTCAACTTGTGGCCAAATGTGGCCCTGCTAGGGTAGCAGGTGGCCCGCCTAACATTTTCTAATTCACAATGAAAATGAATTAATACACGCTGTTTATCCCAGGAAGGAGAGTCAGATATGCCAGTTTTGTGTGATGGGAAAAATTAGTCTGTTAGACCATAAATATCGCTGTTTATTCTGTCCCTAATATGAGCAATTTATGTTTATGGTTTAAGTTTTTGAGTAATTCCAAAATTTCAGTGTTTGCATGATGGAAGAGGTTCCAGCTGTTTAATGTTGTATAAACTCTTTCAAATGTTCAAATTTACAACTAAAACGCAGCTGCGGTCATTAAATGCAGTAAATTATCTGATTTATCTGTCAGATAAACCTGATGTCAATCCTAGTTGCTCATAAAGTAACCTAATCACTCAATCTGGAAATAAAGGATGTCAAAGAAAGAGCTATTTTTTCTGTTAATGTTTGTAAATGAATAGGTCCCCTGACCTCCTGTCATTTGCAAAAGTGATCCCCCAGGCAAATCAAGTTGAGTATCCTTGGTGTACAGACATTTTGGGAACAGTTTCACGGCAAAATATGCATGGAGAGCAGGAACACAAATAAGCATAGTACACAGAGGACACACATACATTACATACAATCATACACTCTTGGGAAGATTTGATTTATCAATACATGTGGTGAGTATGGGAGTCGAGAGCTAATGTTAAATGATGTTTTTACCTATAATCAAGCCCTGCAGTGTGTCAGGCTGTGCTGTTATGAATCACCTCTGACAGGTGACACCATTCTCTATGCAGTGATGGAAGAAGTCCTCAGATCTTTTTCCTTTGAAAGTAGCAATACTACAGTGTAAAAACACTGTCACAAGTTAAGTCCTGCATTTAAAGTCTCATTTAAGTGCAAAGGTTTTAGCGTCAATACATACTTTAAGTACCAAAAGTACTGGATGGATGGATGCAATGCCCCATTTCATAATAATATATTTTGTATCATTAGATCAATAATTATTCATGCATTAAGGTTAAAATCTATGCTTTCCATAAGAGAGCCCTTCAACTACTCATCCGTACCCTCATCTTTTCACGCCTCGATTACTCCCGGTCTCACCCAATCAGCTCTCCCCATCATCAACTTTCAAGATCCTACTCATCACTTTCAAAGCCATCCACAACCTCGCCCCACCTTACATCTCTTTTTTATTACAGCTGGTAAAGGTGAATCTTATTTTATTCACTTTATACACTGCTGGGTAGCTTAATTTGTAATTGTATATCATAATTTATTAGTTGATTTATATTTTGTATTATTAATATGAGTGCAAAGTAACTAGTAGCAAAAATTAGTAATGACTAAGTAATGATTTTTTGTGTCCCCTAAAGTAAAGTGATACATAATACTGAGTAGCTCCTAAGTAGTCCCTCATTACTCCATCATTATCTATGATTACTTGCTCATTTTGTGTCCCTGAAAGTAAACTGACATATAATACTAGGTAATTACTATGTAGACTCCCATTACCTCATCATTATCTTATGATACTTATTCTTTTTGTGTCCCTGAAGCAAAGTCATTAATGATATTGAGTAGTAAAAACTCCCTCATTAGGTCATCATCATGCTATGAATACTTACTCTTTTTGTGTCCCCTGAAGTGATACATAATACCTCATTACTTTAAAATCTTGTGATTACTTTCTCATTTGTGTCCTTAAAGTAAAGAAAAAAGTACAATATTTGCCTCTGAGATGTTGTGAAGTAGAAGTATAATGTAGCAGAAAATGGAGAAACTTGAGTAAATGTACATAGTTACACTCCATGACAGCTCTATCCCTGACCAAAGATGTCTTTAAAGTGTTTTTGAATTCTCTTCTTGCCCAGGCTGTCAGATCATAAATATCTTGTATCTAAATTGTATCTGCTTAGACTAAACTAGATTAGCTGGTCATTGGCTAGACAGTTTCATCTGAATGCAATGGCCCGCTCAGTTTTCTGGCTGCCATCCCTGTTTATCTTGTTCCACTAGCCCTTCACAATGTTTACACATGCTGCAAAGTGAGGCAGTACATTAGCAGTCCAGCAGCAGCTTTAGCCCTTCATCTGTCTGCACAGGATGCATTCAAGCACAGTACTGAGTGTAGGTCACCTGCAGTTCGGTAGCACTCAAGCCCAACACATAATGACTGTAGTTATATGCATCAAATGGAAGAAAATGGACTTGAATCATAAAAATATGCTTTGGGTCACGATAATGTGCAGGGGGAAATGTGGGCCATTATACAGCCTGTGCGAACAGCTGGATTGATTTTAAAAAGATTCCATTTGGCTGGCAAACAAGAGCACAATATGTGATTGAATATAAAATTTCTGGCCTCAATTTATTTTACAGCACACCAATGAGACATAACTATCTGTATTTTGTATTAAATTAGACAAAACGTAGAAATAATATGTTTTTTATTGGGCAGTAAACAAACACAGCTATAGCCCAATTAAGCCCCATACACGTCACAATACACTGATAAGACAAAGAAGTTTGCATCAGATTAGACAAAAAAATAGAAATAATAGGGGTGTTTTTAAAAATATTTTTACAATATTAGATCCTTTATTGTACCCTTATTAGACTCTCAGTGGGTAATTAGGGACACATTACAACACAACTTGATTTGATACAAAGTATGACTTGTTACGTGTACTGTCAAATAAAGTGCAAATGAATTTCTTAGCGTATTTGTATTTTTGCTTCATTCAAAGTAAAGTAAATGGTACATTTCAAAGCTTTCCTGTCACCCGAGTGACTCTGATCATGTGACTGCCATAAAAGCCCCCAACTCTCAAGGTCTTAGCACTTATAAAACACTTCACCTCCAGTGCAATTACCTGTCCAGTGCATGTCAAATGTCTTCAACAAAAATGAAATTCATCAAATCCTCAGAAAAGTCCAGTGCTGACTCACTCAAGTTATTATATCGTAAATCCCTGCCTAGTCCGGACTTTGCTGTCATTGTCACACACCTCATTTAAATGCAACCAGCTGCCTAGCGTGCAGCTTCCACGCTGGAGTTTAAAGCCAGAGAGGAAGAAGTTTTGTGTCTGTATCTGACACTGTCTTTAATCACAGTGGCTTTCTGAACATTGTTGTCTAAAAAGCTGTGCTGGAGATAGCAATCAATGTGACTTTTTTTTTTTTTTTTTAAATCCCAGACTCACAGCAGGACGACCAAAAGAAAAGGCTGAAAAGTAGGACACAAACAAATTTAACTTCTGGCTCCCATGGTGACCGCTGCTCTTATTGTCCTCCCTTGTGCATTCTTTGGCTTTCCACTTTAACAAATTCAGATATTGCCCATTAGCTGAAATGGTTTTTATGTTGTCATTGTCTGAATGTTAAATTGATCCTACATTAATACGTTTTTCTTGAGGTTTCTTAAAAACCACATTTAACATGCCACAAAGACAACCTGTAATAATTTGTAAAGCTTTGATGGCGAAATATGAAATGTAGTATTTCATACGCCAGTAGAAATGTGAAATTAAATTACTCGACTGACTGACCTGTGTTGTCACCGTCTGTCATTTCCGTGATATTATTACAAGTGTTATTTTCAGCTGCCAATCTCACTCTCCCACACATCCTACACAGATACTGTAATGGCACAGTATTTCATCCATGAAACACATTATTCCCATGCATTACAACACTTCTGTCTGACAATCTGTCCAAGAGTTGATGCCAAACCTCCATATGATTAATGCAAATGGATGGAAAATGTTAACCCTTTCATTCAGACCATGAATTGCCTTCCTTGTTTTGTCCTACTTCCTCTTATTTCCCCCTCAAAGTCTGATGAATAAAATATTTATGATGGATTATATGTATGTAGACTTTGGTTTTGCCCAGAAAATTCTGTTACAAAATGTACAGAACAGTAATCCCTGTGAGATTTTTGGTGAAACTGCCTAAATCAGCAGTTAGATGAAATTTTTCCTTTTCAGTATGCAGATCTGTGTCTCTCAAAGACTGATATCATTTTCATGTCTGTATAGTAAATATGAAGCAGGAGACAGGTAGCTTTGCATAAAGACTGGAAACAGTGTGGAAACAGGTAGTGTGACTCAGCCTAAAGCTCGCTAATTACCACGCTATTTCTCATTTGTGTAATCAGCATACAAACTGACATCCTGCACATAAACCCCAAAGAAACACATTGTTTGTTTGTTTTCTGCACTTCAGTTTTAAATGGATAAAACAGATAAGATATAATGTGTCAATTAATGAGCTTTAGAGGTGGTGGTAGGCATATTTTTTCTTTTTCTTTTTCTTTTTTACTTTGGCCAGCTGTTTAGGCTAGCTGTTTCCCCCTGTTTCTAGTCTTTACGCTAAGCTAACCAGCTGCTAATGGCTGCCTCATTTAACTGTACAGTCATGATCAATCTTCACATCTCACTCACTGCAAACAACCATATTTCCCAAAACGTCAACCTGACACAAAACACTTCCAAATTGTGTGATGCAAAGAGGGGTTACACCCCCTACTGCTATTGATTGTTGACTGAGCTGAAGTTACTCCAATAGATTAATGTGCACCTCAACCTCACCTCTGAATTATATTCTTGACAAGTGTCAGGCATTTCAAATTACATGTCTCACAGTGTAAACATGTGATGTGTCCTGTGCCGTACTGGGCAATATAACTTAACCCTGCCACGGTGCTCCACCAAGCCACTAAGCTCTCACCCACGATGCACCACTCACCGTTTCCAAGTTGTTCATGATCCAGGCAGTTTTATACATAAATTTTTTGACATTTACTAGCATTATACACAATCAGTGTCAGGGAAATTACTTTAAAATTGTAGCTTACCAGACTACTACCTACTTCACAATGAAAAGTAAATTTAGCTTGTCAAACAAGACTATTTTTAAAAAAGTAGAACTGACACTGAGCTGAGTATAAGTGTGTTTGATTTTGACTCTCAGGCAGCCCAAAGGTGTGTTTTAAGGAGAGGATTGGGAGCAACTGCTGAGGTTGAATAAGAAAAATGCAAAATTTTCAAAGGAAGTTTATAGTATTTGATCACAGACATCTTCAGCACAAACCTCAGGTGATTTTAATCAAGGAGATTGTCAATGACAACCGTGGCCAATGAAATGCAGCACTGTGCCATATTGTTTGGCAAATATATCACAAGAATACTGTACTGTAGTTTGTAAAAAAAAAAAAAAAAACTTAAACTACATGACCCAAAGTAGTTAACTAAATCTACTGAGATTTGAATGTAGTAGTAAACTACACCTCAACAGTGAATACAACATAAAGTTTTTGATTGAAGCTGTTCAGAAGACCCTGACCGGAAAGCTCTCCTAAGTGGGATAAACGAGTGTCTGTTTTTTTAATGAAACTGGAAATTACAAAGGTGCAACACATGGGTTTTCAAAGTGGCACTACAAAGTTGTTGTACCATGCAGTGTCCTACACAGTGGATTGATTTGAGTGCTCTAGAGAGAAACAAGCGCTGAATTTACAATGACAACGATTATGTGGCCTGTTGATAATCAAAATACACCCATCAGGAATTCCATTAGAAAAGGCGTTTGGATGAAACAATGCCCTTCTCCAGAGGCATGAAAACACTTCTGATGGATTACTTCAACAGCAATTTAATGAAAGCACATTCACCGCTAGACAGAATAAAAATGTCTCACTCCAAACAAAGAGCA
>JAJHUR010072280.1:0-26843 GCA_027495735.1 Lutjanus campechanus
ATGGAAGCTGAGCAATGAACTGCTGTGGACAGGGTCAGAAACAAAAGGTATTTTAGACACTAAAAAAGGTCCACCTAAAAAAAAAAATCAATATCAATTTAAGTGTATGCTATATTAAAAATACTTTCATTGCTTTACTTTGCCATCAGACAGCCTTTATATAAGCCAGCCAAACTTAACTAGGCCACAGCCCAATTTGAAATCCGAAAATTGTCTGAGGCCTGCCCAAACCTTTAATCACAACCAGAGATAAGACGTAACTAAGAGCAAATACATTATTACTCTGCTTAAGTAGATTTTTGTAGGTATCTGTACTGTACTTGAGTGTTCATTTTTCTGAAAACTTTGTATTTTAACTCCCTACATTTAAACACAAGTATCTTGACTTTCTACTCCTTAGTTTTCCTTCGGTTTTCACTGAATTTGAGGAAAATTATTGATCATTTTCATTTTGCTTCATTATGTGCCACCTTCCCAACATCACGACTGATTCAACGTACTGATTTTCACACAGAAAAGACAATTTCTTGGTGTATCCACTGGTGGATATCAAGCAGCAGATGTGACAGGATGAAAGTGACATAACAAGATGAAAAACAATGCAAAGGATGTAACAAAACAAAAAAGATGAGAAAACATGTAACAAGACAAAAAAAAAGGTGAAACGGTGTAACAAGATGAAAAAGACGTAACAACAAAATAGGTAAAAGAGATAACAAGATGAAAAACAACCTCAAAGATGTAACAAGATGAAAAATGATGTAACAAGACTAAAAAGATGTAACATGACAAATTCCGGTGTTAATGTGACAGCTCACTAAATAAAGTATAACACCTGTCAACATAGGTAAGAAAAATTAAGAATAACATGTAATTTAAATCCCATAGCTTTGTTTTATTAGTATCCTGATTATCTTTTTAAAAAAGATCCTAAATATTCTATAGTAATTTCAAACTTACAAATCTGAAACATTCATGTATTTTTAATGACCTCTCACAGCCAAGCTGCAGTACCTTCACGGCCCACCAGGGGTTAAAATACCACATGTTGCCGACTCTGTCCACAGCTGTATATTTCTTAGCTTCCATGCTGGTGTCCCGCGCTGCTTCTGCAAACTGGGGGCGTGCCAACCCCCTTCCACAGTAGGTCATTCAATGATTATCGATTAGTAAATATTACAACCTTACATCATATAATCCGAACTATGCTTTAAGGTAAAAAAAAAAAAGTGATTATAAAACGACAATGTGGATTTATCCCTCTGATATCATAAGGGGTTCTGCCAGAGGCTCTCACCACATAAAAATCATCACATAAAGCACTTTTGTGGGAGTGATTCCAAAGTATCACAATATTATCATATCTATTCACTGCTAGCATGATGCAAATAGGCTCAATGGCATGCTTGCCTCTACAAAACTCTCCCACCGGGTTCTAATAAAACAGTACAATTTCCCACTCTCTCTTTCTCCCTCAGAAACGCACCAGTCTGCAGCCCTGTGATCTGCGACAGACAAAATGAGACGCAGCAGCTACAACAGAACTGAGACACAGTCAGTATTCCCTGTGCTCCTTGAATAGATAATGCTTTTCCTTCACATTCCTTTATTCTTTCAAAAAGAATGCATCAGAGGCCAAATATTAATTCTTCTCGTCATATGGAGGAGCTACGCAAGTGGCATACTAGGATGGCTTTCTGAATGATTAAGGGAACACATAAAGGGTTTCTCGTGGTGCTTTGAACTTTCTGCAGAGTTCTGAGAACTCTCCACTTATTCCCCACTCTGCAGGAGACTTGATGTTAAAAGACAACATTAATGAAAGCTCTGTAACAGGTAGAGACAGAGGGATTAATGCAATCTAAACACAGCAAGCCTCTCAGAACTGGCTGCGGCTCGCAGGTGAACGGGGGAACCACTTTTCCTCACGTTTCCTCTGTCCTCCCACCATGAATCTCCTTTAAAGAAATGCCAATAGATCTGATTGCCTAATTCTCTATTCCCTCCCTCCTTCCCTCCCTCCCCAGGCCCATGAAGATGCACGTGTGGGGGAATCACTTCAAGGAATGACATTGACTGGGGATGTGCTGACTTGCACCACTGTTTGTCTTTTGATGTGAGAGATCAAATCAATGTACACGGCGTTCTCCGAGCAATGTGCAGGCAGATTAGCATTAGCCCGAAGGTGCCTGCTTGCCCTCAATCATTAGCGTTTACGTCTGATTCTCCAAATAATCAGGATTCACTCAGTGCTGTTGTGCGCTGCATTGATATGTGATACAAAAAAATAGCATAACATTTAAGATGGAGGGTAATGCAAAGCTGTCATAATGAGAGTAGCACCTACATAAGCCATAGACACTGGGTGACACTGACATTTGTTATTGGTGTGAGCTGCATTATTTGTCACTGGTCTGGTGTGCAATGGTGCCTTCACATGGAAAATACCACGATGAGATCTCCTGAGTGCTTAAGTCAGATGGATTGAATGCTCTTGAGCACTGATAAAGGTTGATTTCAGGTTGTGCCAACATTATTGTGGGCAAACTAATGCAGAATAATTGTCATATTTTGTCCTGTCAAAACCCAGAACAATGACATCTTTAACGCTCTAAAGCAGCCGTTCCCAAACTTAACAATGCCACAACCCAATTTAATATCTGACACATTCTGTTGAGAAAATCTGTGATATATTTACTGTGATAAATAATAAAAATGACCATGATATGTCATCAGAAATCATCATGTTCGGCTGAAATACTCACTTCTGCAGGCTGCAGTGATCCCCTTTGAAATTTCCAGTATAACTTATTTTTACGTTCATTGGAGTTTGTCTGCTTATGAATCATAAGAAATCACTGACAGTCTTGTAAAAGGAGAAGATGTTTATAACGGCTAAATTGAGCAATATGTTGTTAGAGTCTGGGAGACAGTGAGAAAGTGTGCACTGGCAGTGAACAGTGACAGACAAGTTACAGAAGAAGTTATCAAAGATTATGATATAAACTGCTGATCAGCTTACATTGTAGGACTTGTCGTTGCTGGTTGTCGTCAAATTACAATGTTCCGCTTGTCTTGCCCTCCTGCAGTGTTCCTGCAGCCTGACTGAACTTCCTGTCTGGGGAGGAGGGGCTGAATCACTGCTTTAAAGTTGCCTTCGCATCACAAACGAGAAATTGGCTCATCGTATCAATATCTGAGTATATTTGAATTTATGTTTTCACATAGCTTCTGAAAGAAGCATATTCATAACTTGGACTGGGTATTGATACCGGTACGATACTTTGACTTTGATACTGGTTCCTAGGGCTGGGCAATTTATTGATATTATATCGATATTGTAATATGAGGCTAGATATTATATTAGATTTGGGAGATCGTTGTGATATGGCACAAGTTTTCTCCTGTGATCTACTGGTTTTAAAGGCTGCATCTCACTAAAGTGATCTAATTTTCTGAAGTTACCGAACTATTCTTGCTCTTCTATTATTTGACTTTATATACTCAGTCATTAAAATCCATATTATTGATGATTATATATCATCTCATTGCGTTCATATTTTGAAAGCACCAGTAATCATCCCTAAAATATTGCTGCAATACAAATAAATATCAACATCGAGGTAATGGTCAAAAATGCTGTAGTATTTCATTTTGCCAAATCATCCGGCCTTACTTTACGCTTTACTGTTGGGTAGTTTAATATATAGCCATGCGTCATATTCTATAAGATCATCTCTATTTGATCATTTACGATATGTTATTTTTGTGAGAAAGTGCATTTATCGAGCAATACCTTTTTCAATACCAATTTTTAAAAAATCAACAAAAAGAAAATTACATTACACAGTAAGGTACTCTACAATTATTGATATTGCAGATAGAAGTAGTTCAAAGACCTGGGAGCAGCGGGAGAAACTGTGACTCTGAGCACTTTACTCAACCTGAAAAACTGGAATAAAATTGCCTAACTGATGGAATATCTGTACAGTATTGGACAATAAAAAAACTGTCAAAACTCCTTAGGTATTGACTGACATGGCATTTTTCAGCACTCGATAGTACTGAAGCAATTTGATCAGTACCATCAAAGTTAAGTATTCAGCCCTATCCATGACTGTCCTGTCAGTGTTAAAACAGAAGAGCTCAAACAATAATTGCGTAAAGAAACTATTAAGGGGTGCAACTTTGAGATTAAGAAGGCATAAAGATCTTGGCAGTGCATTTCTGCCACATTTGAATTCATACTGTTTGCCTGTAACTTCATGCTAATGATCAAAGTTGAGGGGGGGGGATTCTCCTGAGTGCGGGTTATGAAGATGAGATGAGGAGAGAGAGGCAGAGAGAAACTGCTTTGCTGCCCTGCTTTGAACACTTTTACACTTTCCAACAAGCTTTGTTTTTTAATTGGCTGAAATTAATCTTAGGGATGTAGATGCCTGATTTGCATTCATTAAAACCCAACCAAAAGAAGTCATGCTTAATTCCAATCAAATTTGCTTAATTATGCATGGCGAGATATTCCCAAATGAGCTGTGGATTTTTGTTAGACCCTTTTTTTTGTTTCCTATAGCAAATAAAATGTAATGAAGCTGTCTTTTTGTGTTTTACTGAATGTTGAGGAGCATATGAGGAGCACCTTGAGCCTGGGCTGAAAACAATATTACTGCTAAAGTAATTATAAGAATCTGCATTTTTCATTGTTAATTGTGGATGTCAGCATCATTAATTTTAATTTACGGCAGGCAATAAAATTAAGAATACTTTGTGCTGATGTTTTAAATCATGCCTGTGAAGGGGACACATAATGCAACTTAAATCTCAAGTAGATATTGATTGGGGTGGATGGTCTTTTCTATGAATCTTAAATAGGCAGACGCTGGGAATCTGCTTGAGACTTCACTTTTACGAGTTAACTCCAGCACCAGATATCACAAGTGCAATACAATTAAAGAAGTGTCAGTTTATGCACACACGCATACGTGCACGCGCACACTTAATCAGCAAACTGCATAACAACAGAAGGATGTTGAACCAGATAACAGTCATAAAGGAGCAAACGCAAAACAGCATAATCTGACCATGACTAACTTCTTCGTGAAGAGTTTATAATAATAAATATGAAAAAGAAATAAATATCAAAATGAAATGAATCTTCATCATGTTATATTTTCTGAGCATTTTCCTTGTTTTGATATTTTGACAGTCATATCAATTAGTTTGTCTGATACTGTGAGACTGTTTGTACAGACAGAGTGAAAGCAGAATGGAGGCTTTTGAGGTGCAGTACTGTACAGTACGTGGTCTATGGGGGATGACATTATGTGTTTCTGCTCCAACACTTGATTTATAGCTTCATTTGGACCACGTTTGTACCAAACACATCCTGCTGCTGCAGAGGCTTTAGTGCATTGTAGTCTGAAAACAAAGGAAGAATAAAATTGATCTTTCTGGACACACACAAAATCAATGAATGGCTATTTCCTGTTCCATGGCATGTTAGTCCAACTGACTTGCTCAATCCTTGAACTTTCCTTGTGTCCTCACTGCTGGAGAGGAAAGGTCTTCAGAGTTCAGTGGAAACTTAAGATGATGTCATTTCGGATCCTTTGGATCAGAGAATTTTTGTTTTCACTCTCTGCCTTGACCCCTCAGAAGAAGATGTTGAAGGGGCATTGGGTTCAAATCCATGCTATCGTTGGCCTGTTTGCCTATTACAACTGACAAGCTTGTTCCATGTTTTAAATTTCAGTGTTTCCGCCAGAAAAATTGTTAGGCCCGCTGGCCAAGTGTCTTTTTTTTTTTAGAGGGTGGTGGGGAGGTGCTGAGCAAAACTAGAAGCAAAGTGAGCCTTAAGTGAGCCTGTGCCAAAGTTGTCACTAACTTTGGGGCGAACTCCCTTCACTTTAATGAGCAGGTGGTAAGCAATACAAAGACACTTGGCTCAGGTCTTGAGGATTATTAGCATTTATTCACTGATTAATTTGTGTTTTGTTTACCACTACTCTGGAGCTCAAAGGTTTTCTCACAGTTTGGTTTGGTCTGCCTTGTTAGTCTAGAAAAAGCATTTGTACCACATTTGACATTGTTTTGTTTGGTGGAGCCATGTGTTGAACAAGGACAAAAGGGTTCAACATTAATGTTTTCTTTCACTTGCCTGGTTGGGCAAGTGGGTCAGAAATTCAGAAGTCCATTTTGATTTGCAACTGTACAAATTGTTAGTGGTTATTAAATAACAACAAGGACATCTCCATATTTCAGAGGCTGGAAACAGCATTTTCTGTCATTTTGCGTTAAAATTTGCTTTAATGATCAATCAATTATTTAAAAAAAAAAGTTTAATAGTTTAATTATTTTTTTGCCACTTGTCAAGTGAGTTTCCAGAATTATCGCCGGACATGGCATTTTATCTGCCCTCGGAAAGCAGTCAATCCTTAGTGTTGAGCGTTGGACAGGTGGACAAGAGCAGCTGTTTCGTGCGATAGCCTTATTGCTTTATTATTCTGTTGGTTTAAATTGTTTGTGCTTCATGAATTGATGTTTCACATAACTAATGTGGCACTAGAATTGTTTAAATAAAACTTTGACAGAGAAAAAGATGTGCATTTTTGTATCTCATTAATTATTACTGATTAACTGATTGTTGATTGGTTAAGTAAAATGCACAAAATTTGCTGCTCTATCACTGATAAATAGTCTAAACTCTACATATACTGAAATGTAATGTTCACAGCGATAACATTACAGCAAACTTCTTACATTGTACTCAACCATCGCATACACTCTCTATCTTGACCGCACACTTGCTAACATTAGCAAGCACATCAGCTCGGTGGGCTGCTGGGCTTGCAATACTCTGGCAAAAACCCTGAAACCATTTTCTATTAAATATTATTGAGGTTACTATTACAGCCAAAAGGAAAAAACAAAACAAAAAGACATTACTCACAAATGTATGTCTTGAAATGTGTGGACTGATTTGTTTAAATTCCACATGCTTGACTATTATTCCAGAGGATGTGTTTGTACCTGTTGTACAATGCATTCTGTTCTCTAACAAGGTGATTGTGTTTCCAACACAAAAAGACTCTACAGTGATGTTCAATTGTTCTCTTTCAGGCTGGCTGTTTGCCAGTGGCTCCTTCATGACACATGGAGCTGGTACACTATCAGCTCCCCTCTCCTCTTCCTGTCTGCTTTCCTGGCGGTGACTGAAGCAAGTCACTCTAATGCAACAATGATGGTGATTTCACTCTGCTTATCGAAGCGAGTAAGTACTTAAGCAGCTGCTTGTACTTTGATCCAATTTACTTCCTGAATGTGTGCTTCCTCATGCACAGTAAACAGGCCTGCCTAAGTTGTCATTAGTTCAAAGCCAAGGCAAATAGTTCACATGATTATTGTTTGCTCATTTTTTTGTTCTGCTTTGTACGGTAGCTCTGTTAACAGAAGTGAGTTAACTTCAGTGACAGGCACTCTCAATATGGGGCAAATTTCAGGTATCAATTTGTACGTTATGGCAATGGCTGTAATTCAATATTGCCAGCGGAGCTCTGGAGGTTGAATGGAAAAGCCATAAGTTGAACACCGCAACCTTTAACATCATTGTGCGCTTGACTCATCCCCAAGGACAGGACAGATAAAAGATGATCAGTAAGAAAATTGATAGCACTGATTTAATAAACATCCTCAAAATGATCTCTGTGACCTGCAGGTAGCGCGGCAGTCACTCGTACTTCGCCTGGGTTAAAGAATCAAGTGAGATGATTCATTTGAGTGACTGAGGTAGTTGAGTTTGATGGATCATTCCTAAAAGCATCATTGCTAATCTTCAGCTCCTCTTTTTTAGGTTATTCACAGATCAGTGAGTTTTCCGGCTAATCCTGGACCTGACGCTGCTCTTGTCTGTGTACATGGTATTCATCATGCGCTGACAGGGAGAGTCCTTCAGACGACAAATAACCTTCAGAGAGGGGAGGCAGGCAAGCAGTAGGTGTGCAGTTATTTTGGATACATTTCACAGTGGAGTAGGAAAGCTGCATGGGGAGATGTATGGTGTCCTTGTTGGGTGCGGAGAGATGGACCCCTCTCCGTTTCCTAGCATAATCATTCTGAGCCTCAGCCATGCCTTCGACAACTCAATCAGACAGCCCTCTACCTGTAAAGTGGCTGGGTTGATTTGATTGCCATTTTTATTGGATCCCGGTCACATAAATCAAACCAATGGGGACGGCTGTACAGACGTGACCACTCGTCATTCGCTAGTAGCCTTGGAAACATTGTTTCGGGGGCCGCGTGGCTGTCATCGGAGGTAAATCAGGGGTCTGAAGTTTCTTTCCTCCAACACAGGAGCATGGAGTTAAATCATCTTGAAAATTGATGTCACTGTGCCCAAGTGTTTTCACCTATCCCTTGGATAGAGTCCCATCAACTGGTGACAATGTCAGCACTTTTACCCTTCTCTCAAAAAAAGGATGTTTCCTGTCCTCAGGCCTACAGGCCTGTTGTGGCTGATAAGAGCTGTTAGCTGTTGTCTGCTTGTTTAAAATGTGATAAAATGTTTTGCTGCTAAACCAAACAACTAGAAATTTGATAGTTTAACTAGCAAATAAGGCTGCACAATATGGTAAAAAAAATAAATAAATAAAATAAAAAATCATATTGTGATTATAATCTCCACCAGAGGGGATCATGCAGTCGCTTGCATGTGTGCACACATGTGCATGCGTGGCTTTGTGCATGCGTCTGCAGCTAAGCTTGCGTACTATGGGACCCATCAACCTAATTTTTTTGAGCGCACTCTTGACTGTACCCTGAAGGACCTTTGTGACTCCAGAACGATCTGCTTATATTCTGGTGGTCAAAGGTCACCTCACAAAATACCTTTTGACAATAATCAAGAATTCAAACACTAATTGTAACAAAATCAAAAATGTTGGTGATTATAAAGGAATTGCATCCAAATGCACTCTTCTACATGCACTCTTCTAGTTTTGACAGATATTACAATTGGAATATGATTCACAGTTAGTGAGAATCATCATTTGCATCACAATTTTTTTTTTTTTTCACTGAATTGATTTGTTGGGGTCTGTACCAAACAAACATGTTTACTCACATCTGGAGAGCAAGTTTTGTAGGCACCTCTGAAGGACTACAGTACCACGGTTCAACGTAAATTTTTTCATTTGTCTGGTTGGACAAGTGGGTCAGAAATCTACTTGCCTGGAGTCAATTTTTCTTGCCTCTATGCAAACTGTCAGCTTTATTAGCATTTATCATGTAATGACAAAGACTAATGTGACTTAGGGCTGCAGTGTCTATAAAATATTTAAAAAATAGTGCTCGCTCAAGGTGATGTTTTGTCAGACCCCCAAAAAACAAAAATATTCAGTTTAATACGATAATAAATTGAGAAAACAGATGAACTGCTCATATTTTGGTGGTCAGAGGTCGAGGTCACTGTGACCTCACAGAACACCTTTTTGGCCATGGCTCAAGAACTCATATCGTTGCTATCTAGTGAAAACCACTTATCTCCAAAATGTCGACTTTTCAGGAGCTGAGAAAACCAGCCATGTTTTCAGCTTTGTGGCAATGCTTTTTTTTTTTTTTGATGATCCAGTGGATTTGTAAAAGGTTTATGTAGCTTAAGACACTGGAGAATTGTATCAACTCCTGAAAGAGCACTCCCTCCTTCAGTTTTATCCCAAAAGTTCAGAATAACCAAAACTGGAGATATGAGGATGTGCAAATTATGACAATATCAATCAAAATGTTTGTGATCAGCGTTACATCCAAACTCTCTTTTCTAGTTCTGACAAATATTACAACTGCAATATGATTCATGATTAGTGGTCAATGATCATTTTTGCATCCCGATTTTCATTTTCGCTGAATTATACTATACAGTACATATATAGAACAAGATTTGGAGAACAAGGTAGGAGAACAAGATGTGTAGGACAGTGCATCTCTGCAGCACTACAGAACTTGATTATAATGCTGTTGTGTCACACATTTTTCCTTTAACAAAAAATTTCAGCTTCTGCGATTTAGATATTTCACTTAGCTATAATGCAATTTCAATACTATTTCAATCAATTGTTCAGAAACTTGAAAGTGCAGCTGGCAAATTTGCAATAGCTTTCAGTAGTTAATTTTTTTGGCTATTTCTGATTATCTTGCCTCAGCTGCAATCTGAACTACTTAATCAGGCAGTTAGGTCATTTGTATTGTAAGAGTAATGTGCACTGTTGAAAAAGTAGACCTCCGTTCTTGGCGGTAAACTCAGAGAGCCTGTCTTTGAAACTTAATACATTGTTCATCGCTAAGCGCTGTCTGGTGAGCTTTTTGATTCAGTGTGAACTGATTAAGTCTATCATGTCCACCAGCGCTTACAGTGGGAACATATTAGATTAAATACAGGTAGCTAATTTCCTCCTCTGCATGGGTGAGTGGGAGTATGAATGAAAGTGATGTAAAATTAATTTAGACCTCTAAAATTTTGATCACGCCGAGGCTATTTTAGTTCTCATGATGACAAGTAATAGGAGGTTGTTGCTTTCTAACCTCACAATATTACAGCATTTGCCTATAGGGCTTTCAGGATCAATTTCATTCAGCATAAATATCACTTGATCTGTAAAACAAATTAGAAATAATAAAAGCAATAAAAATGCACCCAAGCTCTATTGAGATGTCCCTCCTAGCCATGTGTCAAGACTGAAGACATTAATGATACACGGAGGAGAGAAAATTACCATCTAGGATACGTCCGAACCAGTAAACTGGTAAACAAGCTGGCCGTTAGGAGTGGGGATGATTTGAATCAACAAGGGTGAACAGATATGGATACTCGGCGCATTAGTGTTAATAGGAATAGATTATGGAGGGATTTCGTGGAGTGACCTTCAGTGCACTAATTGAAATAGTATTCCGAGTCAGCAGTGGAGTAATCAACTTAAACACAGAATCATAAATCATCATGAATAGCGCTGTCACAACCAAGCCATTAGCCTCGTGTTTTTTCCCCAGCAACCTCATGAAAATATCTGCCACACCGATCCGTAGGTTAATAGGAACAGAAATGGCATTTAGAGTCTATTTGGATCAAATGTACTGTGAGCTTGAAAGTAGAACTTTGCTAATTTGCAGGTAATGTGAATTGATGTAGTAAGGGTTGAAGATAGTTCAGGCAACGAGTCAACACAATAACTCTGTGGAAAGACGCAGGAGCTTGGTAAAGGCTGGATTATAACACCGCTTTGTCTTCTCTCTACTGTATGAGGCCCAATTGTGGTCAGATATGTTATCAGGCAGAGGTTAGGTAATCATGTTGGCTCGGTGTGACCTTTGTCTTTTGTTATTAATTATGGCTGACAAAAACGCAATAAATTGTGGGAACGTAGAGCTGCACTTGTTCTCTCCAGGAATGTGGACGGAGCAACTTGTGTGATCATTGCACAATCTACAACAACACTGCGTTTGTGTGTTATATTGCAGGTTGTTAGTAAATACCCACTTTATTAGGTCTAATCTGCATCATGCAAGTTTATTTACTTATTATCACTTAATGCCACATTTATTTCAAGTATAAATACAGAGTGCTTTGTCAAAGTTTACAACATCTATATTAATATCAACAAGTGCTCTCGCAGTAAATAGCTTTTTAATTGCAACTAAAGTGAACGAATTAGATTCTAAACAGTCGGTTAGTGTCAGTAAAACGTCTTTCACACAACAATACCCAGCAAACTTGTCAGAAATGCTGATAAGAGGGCCGATCCTGAGCGCTTACACGGCATTAATCAAATAGCAGGTCTAATTAAAAGCGCTTTAAACAAAGCTTTTTTTCTAAATGTTGCTCAGGTATGGCAATAATTTTTGATCAGCCAAGCCTGGAAGACAAATAATTAGAACTGCCACAGCGGCCTGATGAGTGATGTCAGCATCTCCGAGTGACCTTCCCCTGCTAATTAATTTTCATTCCAGGGAAAAAAGACCCCGTTGTTGCACATTATTAATTGAGTTCATGAAAAGATGCACCTGATTAATTTTTGTTGATAATACTTGTCATTCTGGCCGCCGTTCGTAATCATTTTATGGGTTTTCATCTTAGTGTTTTTCAAAGTTGATCTAAGTCATCTTTACTGGAGATTAATTTGTCCAAAGTAGAGCTGCCCTGTCCCAACAGACAGCAGGGCTTCAGTCTATCTCACTTAGATGCCTGCTGAACACATGGTTTCTCTTTATCAGCATTTGTTTATCCTTATTTACCCTAACACGTTTATAGTGGGCACATTGTGAGAGTGAGTGAGAATAATTAACCTTACCAATTAATAATTAACTTTTATTACCAAAGCATGTTATGAATGTATAAAGATGCCACTGCAGCACTAAATTCAAGTGAAGCTGCTTTGTAAAATAAAGTTATTGCATCAAAAACACCTAAGTCACAATAGGCCTATTGCTGGATATTTTACACATCTCATGTATTAAAGTAGATGAATGTAGGTGCCACAGTAGAAAATAACACGGAAAAAAAGAATGGAAAGAAAAATGAAAAGGCTGTTTGTATGTTATTGCTGAAACAATATGTATAATATTATTAAAGGTGATCTGAACAATATTTCATGCAGTTCTCCTAAACTAGGGCTGCAAGGACCAAAGATTTTCCTAATTGAATAGTAACTGTTAAGCCATTGGTCAACTATTTGTTGCACATTCATGATAGCAATTTAATTATTTATATAAACATATACATGTATTTTGGGGGCATCATCATTATTTTGTTTTGGTCAGATTTGAAAGAAGCTGACGGTGATGATTTTAAACTCACAGTTTTGCAAAGGGAGTCTGGTTAGTTTGGCGAGAGCTGTTTCTGGATAAACAAAACATATCTTACTCTGTACAATAAAGTCTATCTTTGTAGTGATTCTTCCCAAAATGTTGTCAGACACTTACTCTCTACTTACTCTATTTTTTTAATCACTCTTCTTCATTTTCGTCATTCCCTCACTGTTAGCTTTGAGGTTTGTGGTGATTTTAAGCCTCAGTTTGTAAAGTTTACAGCCTCACATCCTGTCACATTGCTCTGGGTACAACGACACAGTTAAAAAACAAGAGCTGAAACATGTTTACCAACCACTCATTTCACCTTCTCTCACCAGTGCATGCATTTTTATAAGCTTTTATCAGTTTTATCCTGTTATTGTAATGTACACAGACTGAGGGAAAAACTGACTGCTCAGCTAGAAAAATCACAGTTCACTGAGGGGTCTCTAACTATTGGTTTAAATCAGCAACTTTCAAGGGGCATCCCTTGTCAACTAAGACCCTTCTTACTGTCTGGCAACGATTTACCCACACACCAACACAACATGTTTTAGTTTTGTGTACAGCCAATAGTTTCATATGACATAAAATAAAATGGCAAATCATTCACAAACATGAGGTGTAACTGTTCCTGGAATTTTGTGTAATGTAATCTAGTTTCTGATTAGCTGGAGACTCAGAGTGTAAACAGCACTGTTGAAAAGAAAATGCATGTGGAGGGGAAATACGATCCATGAAGCTTGATTTGAGTAACAGATCGATGAGTTTGAAGGCTTATCAGAGGCCAAAACACTGCACAGTGGTTTATAACACTATGAGACTGGATTTTACAACTCAATCACAAGGTAAACTTTAGAATTACCCTGGTCAAGTTACACAATGCCGGATGATGTTGCATTGCATTGTGGTAGGAGCTCTGCCAGGTTCAACTTTACTGGTAAGACGACCTCACATTTTCTCTGCTGTGCCAACACACTGGCCTCATTCTGGCTGGTAATATGATGGAGTTCAGGAGAAAGCCAGCACCATGTGAAACTGATGTGCCGGTGCGGTCCACAGAGCTTTCTCCCAAAAGCTGGCAGCGGTCCTGCATCTGCTGTCATGAGCGGTACTATTTGTCATAGTGGCAGCAAAGATTCTTCTTAAGGACACATTAACTGTATATGACAGTTGGGTTGGTGTTTGGTAGCTGTACTGAATACAATATCAAATCCGCTATACTGCCATTGTTGTTTTTTAAAGTTATTAAAAACAAACTTATTTTATCTGTTAATAAGTGTTACCTTGTCTTGAAGTCGACTTGTCACATCATTTTGAGGATTCGGAGCAGCTTGCTAACATTCTCGAGCCAGGAGGAGTGGCTGGACGGTACTGACAAGGCGTTGCAGCCGCTTCGCTCAGATAATCCAAAACACTGCAAATTCAAAGCAATAGCTTTTTAGTTTTACTCATATCACACAGTCAACTATAATGCACACAGACTTAACATGTCCACAAAATGTAAACAGAACCACAACAGACTCACACTTACAAACATGTTCATAATTAGTGGACAGTTAGACACAAGGGAAAAAACATTTATTTAGGCAAAACAGAAATGGCTATCAATGATTATAATACTAGAACTCAGTACCCTTCCCTATCTTTGTATGATAGGTTACATTTTCTTCATTTTTTGCTGGGTGTGGCTGTGGATAAACAATAAATATATATGGGAATGTGTATTATTATTTAGTATTTCAAAAAATGTATTTATAGCTGATAAATATCTGATTTGTCAGATTGTGTCAAAGCATTTAATTTGAATTATTCTGCAAAATGCTCCATAAAAACCAATGTATGTTTTAAGAAGTTTTTTGTGTACTTTTCTTATGTGTTAAATAATAAATGAACATTTGACAAGTCAGAACTGTTCTTTGTATTATTGTAATAGTGATGTCAGTAAGATTTGGATTATTTCCTTACCCTCGTGTAATTACAGGTTACATGACTTCTTTTTAAAATACAAAAGATGTGAAATTATCTGTTGTCTTACTGATAACGGGCATGAAAAGCAGGTAATTACTGGTTATTGTATCTACTGAAAAAAAATCCTTATCACGCATCCCTTGGTATGGCACCGAAACCCTTCTAAAATCCACTTTCCACATTGTCCTACACCTTAATTCAACAGGGTTGCAAACCAAAATGTGATGAAGCAATGTTATTAAATGTTAAATTCATTACCTGTTAAAGTGTATGAAAGTTGAGCTGTAAATTCTAGTCTAACATAGAAAAAAATTGCTTGGTAAAATAGTGCCATCATGGGTGTGCCATTACTAGACCATTGTATTTCCATCTTTCAACAATACCATGGCACTTTAATGATTAAATTACTATCAAAAGGTTGCCAAACAAGTATCACAGCAATTGTCACTCAATAACTTTTATCAAGACAAATTTCCTCTGGACCCTGAAATCAGTTACTATGCACAACAGAGGAGTACCTGACTGTGACGTTGTGAAGGAGTTGATGGTGAGGTTGTGTCTCCTCATGCAGTGAAAATATAATCACCCAATAAAGTATCATGAGCCATAAAGGTGAATCAACACCTCTCGGACACAGTCTCAACAAAAATGTTATATTTTAAGTTGCACCAAGTTAGGATTTATGACCGGTCTCTTGTGCTGGGTGGCATTATATTGTACAGGGTGTATATTTTCTGGTCAATGACTGTAAAGTATTCAGGCTGTAAAAAATATATGTATTTGAATTTTGGCCAACATTTTATCAAATCATCTTCGCATTGTATCACCCTGACCAAACCTTTAGCAAAAGCAGATTTTATAACAAGAATATGCTGTTGTGTCCCATAAAATTAGGGTGGTGCTGCCTTTTCTGGTATGTGAACAGGAAAACATACATATTATATAATACTATACCAGAATGTTTCAGAAATGTAGAATGGCAGGTCCTCCTTTAGCATTATACAATGTGCTTTTTGCTTTCGGCTCTGGGTTGCAGTCATCAGAGGTTATTAATTTTTACCACACCATGAGTGAGAAAGTCAGGAAAGACATAGGCCATCACCTGAAAAAACTTGCAATTTTAGGTATACAATATTCAATACCTCGTTTTACTCAACTTTGACAACTTAACGAACTTACACAGGTATCAGCACCCTTGCTTAAACTCTTGACCTTTCACAACAGATTAGGTTAGCTTTGTCCATCCAGCAGTATATCTGTAGCATACCTTTTATCTCTGGCAGCTAATTTTAGACTTTAGCTAACATTAAACATTTTTACAAGTATAGTGCGTAACTTCTGTCGCCCCCTAGCGGAATTCTGCGTTATTACAACAATAAAGCACCCCCACTCCCCACCGCTATCCCGAACGTCCAGGCTTTTTCTTTGTGGTAGGATCCACTTCTGAACCGTGCCGCTTCTTTGGGTTTTCAGCCATGTTTGCTTTCTCTTTCTACCTGCGCTGTGCCTCTGCTATGAGACTCTCTGCTCTTCCTCCCCCTCCCTTCTTGTTGCGAGTTAAAACACGTCATTTCCTGTGCGCCAGCGCGGGAATGTCACCGGTTGACAAGCAAAGCAAAAATGATATAGGCCTATATTGAAAAATAGGCCAGATGTTAGAGGAGCCGATCGGCTTAATCACCTGTGTGGCTTGGGTGAAACGGACATTTACGGACATGTAGAAGTTACGCACTATAGCTTTAATGTTAAACATTTTTACCTCTCTACTAACATTGCCTGAAAAAGACCCTCTGTACGTTGATGGTAACATTAGCTGTCGAACGTCCATGTTATTTCTAGATAAATAATCTTTAAGCTAACACAAATTGAGGATTTTAAGCTAAACTATTTTAAGGCTGTCATTAACATTTGGGTGTACCATTTTATTAGCTAATAAAAGTGAAATTTTCTTACCGTGTGCAGATGCATCTTGTGCACTTCTCTGAAGTCTTGCTGTTTGGAGCTGCAACCTGTCAACCACTGGCTCCTCTTTGAACGGTCTGGAGGTCAGGAGACATCGTGAAACGCCTCAGTAGAAGGATCAGTACTGACACAGCTCAGAATAAAGGTAATCAAACACACAGGAACTCTTTTTACCTGGTACAGCAACTTATGGGCCATTGACGTTAATGTTATATCCAGGGTGGGGAGGGTCATTTTAAAAATGTATTCTCTATACAATTTTTTACCTGTTAAAAAAAAGGAAGACAGTAACCTAATCCAAGTGTCACAATTTGAAGGTAATATTACTTGATTACTTTCTGTTACTTTTGATACTTCAGTGTCATTCTCATTCCTCCAATCAACATTCCTCCAGTCCCCTCCAAGTTTGCCCCCAATATGATTGTTAAATTGTTTAACCTAATATCATTTTTATGTTTGATGTTTTTAGTTGTTTGCCCAGCTGTTCATGTCTTTGTTAACACTAATTATGTGCATTTAAATGCACTTTGTTAAGTATGCTATTCACATGTCACACTCAAACGTAAAGTAAACTGACTGGCTCCTGTTTTTATCCATACATCATCAGGGTCATCAGCATCACCACTTACAGTCAGAAAATATTTTTCGGTAAGCAGGAGTAGTATTTAGCAAACAGTTGGTTAGTGGTTGGTCTGTATAGTGAACATTAGCGGTTGGTCTTGGCTGTAAATGTTTCTTTAAATTAGATTTTGAGTTTTTGGATGATGACAGTATTTTCACAACTGAAGGCAGAAATGTCACTGGACTGTGATGCTGTTTTTCTTTTCTAGTTTAAAGATAATCTTGAAATGTCCACCCAGTGAAGCATTTTTTTTACTTGAAGCCATGATAATGAATCAACTGAAGATTTGTTTTCACTGTTGCGGAAGAAAAAATGTATAAAATAATAGATGTATTTAATGTAATTGTATTATGTAAGCACAGAACAATGACCAATACAGCAAAACTGTACTGCATATGGATGCATATGATGACTGTGACACTGCTGCTGTGTCATGGCAGTGTTTGTGCCTTGGTTGTTACCATATAACAGTATTTACAGCAGGGTCAGTACACTCACCTGTGCCATAGTCTGTAATTTACATTATGGCCAATACCATAATGTGTTACTTGTACAATGATGAAGCCAACTCCACTACCATTTGTAGTGTGTATTGTTGGACAGCCAATGACGCACAGGTAAAAAGTTGAACCTCATGAATCAGCTGACTAAGTTAGTTTAATCAGTGTTTACATACATTAAAAAAAAACTTTTAAAAAATTAGTATTGTGCAAAGATAAAATGAGCTTAATGTCAGTACTTACACGAGGTCATTATATGGGATGCAGCACATGGAGTACCTTTGTAGACTGGATATTACTTTGATGTAATGCTAAAATATTTTACTGTACAAACATAAAAGTTGTACTACAGATCATCTAATTGTACTTGAAGGGTTCAATAATCAGTCAAGAATTTTATGTTGATTTTATGTTCATACTTTTAGAATCAAAAACATGCTAAAAATCTCAAGGATCGGGATTATCCACAGGGGGAAAATAGTCTCCACATGTTTACGTGTCTTGACTTATGTGGAACATTAACTTGTGTATCAGGGTTTTTCTTTGTTATTCGACTTTGTTGTATCCTTTTATTTTACCTTTAGACTCCTGTAACAGAAACCTCAACAATGCATTGCAGGGTTTTTTTCATGTTCTTGTTCCTAATGGAAAATACCTTTACAGCCACAAAAGCCTGCTATTGTATGATAAGCTACAAACGTAGAGAGGTGTCTGAAAATCCATTTAGAATTAATAATACCAAAAACCATTCTGGTTAATGAAAAAGTGTAATTTATCTGAAGAGGCTCAGAGTCGTCTTTGAAATGCAAGATGTCACTGAGCCAGTATAAATGCAGGCTTTAATGGATACATTGACAGTGGTGCAGTATTGTTCTTGACTATAGAAAATGATGTGAATAGCTTTGCTTGTCATTGTTGTGAAACTATTAATAGATCTGTAATTATGCTGGGCAAATTGTTGATTTTTTTTTCCTCTGTGGTATTTGATATGCTCAGCACAATGAGGAGATGAATTAGGACTAATAAACAGGTCTCATGATTCTGTCTCTAATTGGAGGATCATTATATCTCTTCCAGAGAGATGCCCACAGCTAAAGCCTTTAACAGCACTATTTCAAACAGGACACAAAGGCCTTAATGAATACTCCTGTGACTTCGCACCATCTCTCACAAAGGGAAGCACATATTCTGTTTTTATCTTACACATCGTTTCCTGTAATTGTTGGATTGAGGTGCAAGATCCACCCCGCTTCCCCTGGAAATCACAATAATTATGCAGAGGTTGTATTTAGGTTAAAGAGCTAAAAGATTGTTTGAAGATGTGTTAGCAACTCAAGATGGCAGTGGCATCATGTATGATATTAACTTTAGAGTAAACAAGGGCTGGGCAATGTGGCTTCTAAATTATATCTTGATATTTTTAGGCTATTCGCAATATACAATATATATCTCAATGTAAACATTTTCTCTAAAACATCAAACCGAAAATTCTCAAAGAGTGCAAACACATGATGATCTTACAGAATGTGATGCATTAGTGTAGATAAACTACCCAGAGGTATATAAAGAAGTGCTGGACAATATGGACAAAATCAAAAAACACATTTTTGACCAAATACCTCAATCTCTATATTGTGATAATATAGTAGGAATGACTACTGCTGCTTTCACAAAATATAAACACAGTGAGATTTTTAATAAATAATCAAAGTAATGTGGATACAATGAAAAGCTAGAACAGTCTGTTGAGTTCAGAAAGTTACTTTACTGTAATGCAGCCTTTTAAACTAGTCTCATTTTGGGATATCCTACTTATATAATTGGAGAGCAGTGTTTGTGCATTTGTGTGTTTGTGTGTTCCACCATTCCTCCAATCAACATCCCTCCAGTCCCCTCCAAGTTTGCCCCCAAAAACGTCCAGGGGGCCAGCCTTTGCATATGGTGTTTTTATTCTGTGTTTTTTATCATTTCACTTCATTTTTAATGTTAAATAGTGTCAAAAGTGTCAAATCTACTGGAAATATAGTAAGAGAGGAGAAAGGAAAAACAGTTACATTAACGTTTGCATCATATCTAAAAAGAAGCACAAATCAATGTCGTCAGGTTGTGAACATGCAAGAGATTGGTGCACAGTATAAATATCCAGAGAATAATATCCAGTAAAACTTCTGAAGTATATTGTTGATTTGCTGTTTGACATTAGCATGCTAATAACATAACTAGCTTGCTAGCTCAGCATTCGTGTTTCATGCTTCGTGCTGTTGTACGCAATGCAGAAAGTGTACATGTGTAGATGCTCCATGTATTGATGTCCAAAATATGTAAGTTAATTTTTTTTCAACATATGATTGTATTTTAATTAGCAGCTACCTCATAGTTAACAGTATGATTATGCATGTAACTCTTTGATGTCCACCAGAAGCATTTGTTACAATATTGTCTGGTTTCGCAAACATTTTCCAGAAGTGTTATTATCAGTGTGACTGTGTTAATGCATGATAACGCACCACTGGTTGTCTCATTTTACACAACTATCTTACTTTTCAGCTCAGTGCTGTGAGGACAGTCGCCACAGAGTGAAGTTGACCAGGTCAGGTCAGGAGCTGCCAGATGCCACAGGTAATAAACTGCTCATACTTGCTATTACCCTTGTTATGCATGGTGCCCAATTCAAACATTTATTACAATTCAGTAAGTGCATAACATATGAAATTATATATACAGTCATTTTAAGCGTATTACAGTGTGTGGTGACATACATATCGCCTTAAAAATGAGTTTTGGAAAATATCGCTCTCCTACATATAGTCACATTTGATTAGTATTAGTAAAAAAAAACACCTCATTCCATTTCTAACAATTTATGTATGAAAGGTTTCAGCAATTTAGTCCAGGGGCCAAGACCCAAAATTTAACTTATCGGTACCATCTAGAAGGGAAAATTCTGGTTGATAGAATATCGATATACTGCGCAGCCCTTAAGTAAGCCTGGTGTATGCGTGCATGAGTGTGTGTGTATATTGCTGATTTTTTCTGATATTGCTATGGTGTAATTTCACATGTTTTACAATGCCCCTACGTGCATACTTATGCGTCACCATTACAAAACAATAACGAAAATAAGGAGGGCAAATGTAATGCATGCTCAGGGAATGTGTTGAAATCTCTGGGTGCCATTTGCTCCCATCAGTGTAGCTGATAGAGTCATTAGAGAGCTGCTGCGACTCGGCTCTGGGGTCTCTCTCCTGTAAATGGCCCTGTTGGATGGGTGAACAACCTTCACATGGCTCCGTGGCCTCAGAGCACTTCACTAAAGCTAATAGGTCATAGCTGCAGAGATGGGTGACAAAAGCACGAGTGTTAACAATGGATAATGTGAGAATGGATTGCAGTTATCTGGTGCTTTCTCTGTCTCTCAATTCAAAGCGTTTGACATTGCAACGAGTGAATTTCAAGTGTAAGTCACATTGTTTTTTTCTCTGACTGCAATGACAGCAAGGTTTGAGAATTTTTACATTACACGTGTGACCTCCGAGGCTAATGGGGGAGCCTCTTCTTTATCTATTAGCGACTAACGTGATCACCCTTGGACGGCTGGAAAACCAAAAGTGCTGAAATCGTCTAAATGATGAGCTGAAGGATCTGCGGGTTTTTGCATATCACACCTCCTCTATGGCTTTAAGAAAAAGGGTGAAAGAGGTCAGCTCAATATGCATATAATTTGGGGTTACATTCGGAGTTTGGGTTTTAAGCTTCTTGATGAAAGACAGCTATGAATAAATGTAATCTTTTCCTTCACATATGGTCATTTGCTGAGGGCTAGGAAAAGGGCCTTTGTATGCGCTTTCACTATTAATATTCCTTATTACCATTCCTTGAGGTTCATTGTCCTTCTGAAACACCCCAAATGATCGAGAAATGTCACTGACTTCAGATATTTATTGACAAAAGTAAAGTTTTCATACAATCAAAACAATATTGTTCCTGTCATATTTCCTGCCCTCAGTTTGTCGTGGATGAATGTCTGGGAAAAGTTTAGGCCACACTGGAGAGGAACTTATTTGTTGAGCAAGGGAAAATACAACGAGACGAGGGCAGACTGTCAAAGGACTGAACGCCATTCATCTGCTAACCTGTTCAAGGTGTGCCTGGTTGATGTCCTCCTCCTTTGGTGGGGAACATATGTCCACAGCAGCTGTGCCACCGTGAATAGGCACTGATTGTGTGCTAGCTAACTGCATTCCTGGGAGCCAGGCCAAGTCTGAGTGGAGTGAGCTGTCCCATTTTTGATACGAGCGTCTCCTACATTCCACCTGATTTACATGTCTCTTTTTCCACAGGACTAGTGGTGGCCATTCACTTTGGCCAAAATAGCACCTGACTTAGAAGATCTTTTTTTTTTTTTTTCAGACTAAAGATGCTGAAGATGTGATCCTGAGACATTTTTCAGATAAAGTGCTATAACATGTTTGACTTGGAACAGGTGTGTTACCGTATCTTTCCTGTGACACAGTTTTCAAGAGCTTCACTACAGGTTCTAGCAGTGTGACTCTTGCTGTAATGATATATGAGAAAAGTTTGATGTACGCTAGATCGTCCAGTCAGGCAAAGCTATTTCTGTTCGGCGTAAGTGCTGTATCTGTATTTTTATTCATATTAATATTTTTTATACATTTTTCATAATATTTGTGCATGTGAAAGTGTTGTGCAGGTTATCACTTGATAAAGTAGGTGACAGTGGCATAAGCTACGGCAGACCCCAGTGCCAGATATTATGAGAGACTGAGAGGCCCTGCTTCATAACTAGTAACTACTAACTAGTTACTAGTTATGAAGCACTCACACATACACACACCACACCATTAGGCGTATATATGTATTTTACCAAATTAGGATGGAAAAATTAATCGATTTTTTAAATCAAAATTGCAATATGGCCCATGCACTGCAATTTTCAATTTACAGGAGCAATATTAGTTAAAGGCAAAATGTGTGTCAAAGTACCATTTTAAATGAAATATGTTTGTGTTGCAGAGATGTCCTGGCCCACACATCATACTCTACAGACTTACAAAACATCTCTGCATTTGAACCAAAACTATGAGAAAATCTTGGGTTCCCTTCATCGACCTATAATTCCTTTAAGACTTGTCCAGCAGAGACTGAGAGTGACAGACTACAACATAGCACCACAGTAACAGCAGCAGCACTAAATCGTCTGTTGTTTTTTTATAGACTGCTACTAACTGATTTTACCAAAAAAATGGAAACCGTTACAGAGATGGTTTTGCCTTTCAAATGGCATATATAGCAAATGTCACCAATTTTAATTTAACATGGGTTCCTCTTTGACAACAGGTGAACACTTCGACAGCCCAGTCTCTCTATGGGCCCCCCAATGCTTTTCACTTCCAACTGTCCCGCCTGCACTGTCTATACAGTAAGGTGTACCTAACTGTAGCGAAAACACTTACATGACTTAAAGGACCAGCGTGTAGTATTTAGTGACATCTAGCAGTGAGCTTGCAGACTGCAAAGACGTGGCCTCAGTGTCATCTTCCAAGCTTGTGGAAGAACCAACAGTGGCCACGAAGCTCATGCAAAATGTGAAAGGCCGTATCTGCAGCCACTGATTGGTTTGTCTATTCCGGGCTACCATAGAAGCATGATGGTGCAGTGTGGCGGATAGAGGCAGACCCACGAGATTAGTTGCGTTTGAGAAACCTGTAAATGCAGAGTAATTTTGGTGTAACAACTGTACCAGGTAACAAAAACACAATGATTCTCAGGCAATTTTAGCTGATTATACACTAATGAAAACAGACTTATGAATATTATATTCAATTTCTGCCATATTCTGATAGTACATCCTTGTAAATCTTCCACACTGGACCTTTAATGACCTCAGATAATTGCATGAAAATAATCAGAGCTCCGCAGCGCTGAGCACTTCATCCTTGGATATGATCATTATTTTCAAATATGGCATTCATCCTCTGTACCATAAACTCAAACACCTGTAATTGTTATCAGACACTCACACAGGAAAGCAGGGCCTGTAAACGCAATCTAAATGTAAACATTAAAGGCAGTTGCGAAATGGAAATCTCATTTCTGTCCCGGCTGATGTCTGATCACAAACAAACAATAGACATCTGCAATATTTCTCCGTCCTATCACAGACCTCCATCCCATGAGGAACAAGGTCAACAGAAGAGCTCTGAACGGGATGGTGATCCCAAAATAACAATCCCAAGCACCAACAACCCCCCCACCTTCTCTCTTAAACAACACAATCACACAATCAAAGCCCCACTGCCTTTCCCTCATTGTTTAATTTCTGCCGGCTATCTTAGATATCTCTGCGGCTGTTCTTATCTTTGACCTTCAGCTTGTTGCTTTGTCGTCGCCCCCCTCCTCCACCCACCTACCTGCTCCCACCCCCCACGCCAGTGTGCTGCGACCTTCAGAGGGGTGTCATTACTCCCTGACCCATTTGACGATCCCCTCATGTGGAATGTGCATATGCCGAATCGCTGCGGATCTGCACAGTATGGGGTGAGGTGAAGTACTTACAGAAATATGACTTGACACGCTTTATCAAATGGGGAAAGATGAAGACGAAACAGCTGCTGGTGCTGTCGTAAGCAATCTGGCCGTGATTGAATAAAAGTGTCAGGAAAAGGGCCGCTTGATGGTCTTTTGTTCTCCCCCATCCAGCTTGATGTTAGTTTGAGCTGTCAGGAGGGAATCACAGCTGGGTGATTTATCAATACTTGGAGTGACCTTGCAGCCACACTGCTGTGTGTGTATGTATGTGTGTGTGTTTGTGCACAGGCTCGTATCTGTGTGTGGCTCTCATGGATTAAAAAGACACAAAGTGGAATATTTTCAAAATAGTTGGCACACACAGACAAAGACTTGGCTTGACTTGGAACAAAACTCTCTCTTCTCTTAGACACAGTAAGTGGATTGTTCTGCCAACACGATAAGGGTATTTTTCTCAACATCAGAGCACTCAAAGTACCACCAGCAAATGTTTGGGAGAAGTGCGTCTCTTTTAACTATCGCTGCTTTTGAACAGGTTTTTTCTCCCTAAATCTCTTTACTGTTTTTTTTCCCTAACCCGTCCACACCAACTCCTCACCTCAGTACTTTCTTTGAGATGTACTTGGACAGCCTGTTTTCGCAGCAGCCATTGACTGTCTCTGTTGTGATTAAGCAGATGTTTTATTGCAGACTGGAACAGTCATTACTGCCATAAACCCATCTGTGGAATTGCTTTTTATGCAAATTTACAAAGCATCTGCATAAATAAAGTTCTAATTAATACCTTTCTGCAAACCTCTGCGCTCTTTGATTCCTAAGTGTTCTTAATTGTGTACAAGCAGGTAGAAAGTACAAATCAATGCTCACAACATGAGAGGGTTTTGTTCTCCGAGTGCACCATTTGTGTTCGTCTTTATAACTCTTTTAGAAGAACTGTGAATAAATGACAAATAAACGTTGTAGTTGCAATATTTTACACATTTATAGATTTTTGAAAGCACACTGCTCAGCTCTTATTTAAAGATATGCAGTATAGTTCTACATAATTATATTTTGACAACCCAACATGGTTAATTATCGACAAATCTTTGATTACAAAAGAGCTTAAAGCAATTTCAATCAAGGATAACATTCATGTAAAGATGCAGTGTGTAGCATTTTCGGCTCCCGTTGTAGGTTACAAGGGAAATAAAACAAAATCTGCTGCTACCGGTTGATTGGGAACTACTGAAGAGTAAAGTTTCCCCGAGAACATTAAGGCTGTTTTATAGATCCCTTTGTTGTGAGGGTGCCAATGGAAGCTCATTAATTTCCCCAGGTTTTTAATAGGGAGTGTTGAACATGTGGCAAGAGTTGTCTTGGTGGGACCCTTATGAGTTGCACCTCCGCTGTTGAAGGGATGCCATGCTTTTTTAATTGTAAAGGTGTCCCTTTGCTAAGTAATTAAGTGCATTTTGTTGTTTTGAAAATTGTATAAACATATTTACCTAAAGCTGCTACATAAAACATTCATATTGTCTTGATTCTGGAGGTTCCTGCACCGTAAAAAATGTATTTCTGTTGTAGCTGAAGTAATATGTTTTGAGTAAGTCTCACTCAGCTTCCTGCTTTTGCCTATTTTTGTGGCTTATGACAACTTGAAATTACATATTTGCTTTTCTGCTGCTCCCTTAATCTGCTATTCTTATTTCAGTAAAAGCATTTCAGTTAGGCTTCTCTTAGTATTGTTCATCTGACGTCATGACGTCTTCGTCTTTTCCACATTTATTCCCCTGTAGTTCTCTTGGTAACTCAGAAAGAAAGGCTAATGCAAGACAAAATTATATTTTGTGATCAAATAATATATTATTTTAGATACAATATGGTCCAAATTGTTTAAATTGTCTTGTGAAAATAAACTCACTCATTCACTAAAAATCTTTAAGTCTGGTTAGTGTTAAAGCTATTACAAGAAGTTGGTTATGAAACTTTCTCAGTTCATTGCTGCTGGCAAAGTTACAATGACCATTATAGCCTGTTAAAAAATAAGCAGGATGACAATTCTATTAAGATTTTTTTGTTGTTGGTTTTGACCTTATATTTCAGGATTATTACAATGGGAACACTACCACTGAAGTCAACAGGAGCACCCAAAGTCAACACAATATGAAAGTTCCTTGTAGTAGCTTTAAGTCATGCTACCATTAGGAATTATATTCATTATATTTAACAAACTGAAATAACACACTAAGGATACTATAAAAAAAAAATTGGTTGCTCAGGAGCAGTATTTTACTATTGAGTAAAGCAAATAACTGAGTTGAAAATTTAAACATTTGAAGTTGATGTGCTTTAAATTAAAGCTGCATTAATGCAAACTGTTGATTTGAAAGCAATCAAATTATTAAGTACATTTGACTTAAAGC
>JAJHUR010072280.1:26863-38294 GCA_027495735.1 Lutjanus campechanus
TAAAATTATGTGAATTTGCCTGAGAAAATGTAAACATGAGCTGACCTAGTGTCAGGAATTTAGCTTTAAGTTAACCACAGTTTATCGTTGTGTGACTGTAAAATACTGGCATTAATAATTAATGATTCTATTCACATAACCCAATACTTAGGATCGCTGTGATGTCATTATAATGAACCCAACTTCTTTGCCTGGATGTTCTTGTATACCAAAGTACAGTAAATATAAAAGCCCAAGGAGCATTTAGAGCAAACTTGAACCTCCTTACCTCTCAAATCTGAAGAAGAAAAGAAATTCTGTGGATAAAGAAAGACTGTTTAATGATTAAAGGAAGCATCTGAGCCATGAGTGAGGAGGAGGGGCTGCAGTCAGTGAGGTCAGAGGGGAAAATGAAGAAAGGCTTCAAAAAAGTGTTGGGATGAAGGCAGGGTTTTTCTGCATTTAACTTTTGTTTTGTGGGAATTAGGGAACAGCCTAGCTTCTTGTACTTCTGAATGTTACTTTAAAGTGTGAAACAACAGATCATTTTAAGTTGATTCACTAGGTGGCAGTGTCACTTTTGAAACACACTGAGTAGCTCTGTCTTAAATGCTATGTGGTCATCTACTGCATGTGATTAAGCACTGAAGAATTATACTTAGTTTGTTTGTTTGTTTTACTTTTCACTCCACTACATTTATTTGTCACCTTTAGTTTCTACTTTGCATATTAAGATGATTAATACAAAATTTAAATCAACTGATAAAGTGTGATGTATTGGTACCACTTTACAATGAGACCACCTGTATAAATTATTTCTTAATTGTTTATAATTAGGTTATTAATTAGGTTGTAAACACTTTATGAATCATTAAAAAGCTGTTACAGCACAATAGATGAATGGGAACAGAGCTTGCCAAATAGTGAGCCCACAGATATGTGTACCGATAAGCTTCAGATCTTATTGATTGTTATTTGTCAATAAGTTACACTTATTTAACCACCGTCAGTATATCTTAATGGTGAAAAAGTTTCATTTGGCACATCAAATTGACATATCAAATTACCAAATTCATACACCAAGGTTTTGTCAATATTGTTTACCTTGACATTTTCAGCACCGTTTTACACTTTGTTATAAATGTTAGTAACTCATTAATAACTCATTAATAAGATTAATTAGTAGTAGTAAGCGGTAACGGAATCTTGCCATATAGTGAGCCCACACTGATGTATGAAAACTGTATTATAACTTGTTTATAATTAATGACCTCATTATAAATCATTTATAAGGGTAGTCATATTATAAAATGGTACCAATGCATTTTGTCAAGCTACAGTATATAAAGTAAGCTTAGCCCCACTTTACCAGCTGCTACATTAAAGTGATGCACACATTAATGCACTACTAATTATAATCCAGTAATATCATATATGTGCATGATTCTGAGATCAGATCAGATAAGATAAGATAAGATAAGATAAGATAAGATAAGATAAGTTAGTGTTAGATAGTGTTACAGCAGCAAAGTGGATAGAAAAATTGAAAGGAGCATCAATTAAAATAAATAAATAAACAAGTAACATAAACAAGAGGAAATATAAAAAAAATAGGAACAATATAAATAAGAAGAAATACAGAAAAGTAGTGACAATATGTACAATATAAACAACAACAACTGAAAAAACAGACTCAGTAGTTGGATTTACATGTTGATACTGGACAGCTGAAATAATACACTTGAAATAAATACTGGTATTGCACAGGATGAGATGAAATTATACTGTTAGAGCATGGTCAGTATACATAGTGTAATGGGCCATTTTGCATAAAAAGTACTTTTACTTTGGGAATTTCAAAGTATATTTTGATGCTAATACTTTTACTCAACTACCACTGCTGTGCCGTATATAAAAGTTTGTGCTGTTCACTTTTATAACTTGGTGACAGCTTTCTGGTAGAAAAGTGCAAACACTCTGATTGAGGATGGTCTGCTTTCATCGACATTGCAATGCAGCGCCAGGATATCTTATACAGCACAAAATAACAAACAGGTTATGCTTCTCTGTCTCGCTCTCATCAGCGAGTGAGATCTAGCAACTTTCAGCATAATGAATTTAGCAGGGATGCCTTCTCTACACAGTCCATCAGGCCTGCCATCTAGGAGATTAAATTATGTCTGTAAGCATTAATGCTTTGATGCTGTATTTGGGCGGCATGCATGCATCCATTTGCAAAATTCTATATAACAAAATTAAAAACACGGACACCTATGGAAAATGGCTTGGCACTAGCACTTAAACCCAACCACTCCAAACAGTTTGCTGACTAATGCATTTCTAATCATTTCTGTGATCAATGTTAGCTACTGTGCAATAAGATTAATCAGCCATATGCAAAGCTCGGATCACCTTGAACAAGGCAAGAAGGAAGAAAAAAAGGGAGATAAAAGGACTGAAAGAAAGCGTCTTAGCTATTATGTATGATAAGCACACTATACAGAAATAAAGCACACCTGCATTATTCACGTTTTTCATGCCGTTGGTTTTGTGTGTGTGTCTGAGCGGCATTACACCGTTGTGCTCCCCTCAGCTGTGCTTTGGCATCTGTGCGTGGCCATCTCACTGCTGAATAGCTGCCTGATTATTCCAAATCTAAGGGAATATTCAAACAAGGCCGATAATGCATTCTTCCATATGATTCTCCAGAGCCGGGACAGCTGTTCAGCAGCTTTCAATGCCATGTTCAGAGAGGGACAGATTTCTCTGCTCAATTAATAGGCCCCCATTAAAAAGCAGGGAGAAGTTTGACAAATGAAGCAGAGATTTAGTTTGTCTTAGAAAGGAGGCTTCAAAAATAACGCCATCACATCGCTGACAAGTGGCTACACTTTAACTGAAATGATTGAGAAATTAATGTTTAACTTCATAATCAATGCTCGCACAGGATTTCAGTGGCCATGTAGGCAAACTGGGCTGATGTATTGAAATGTGCTTCTGTATAACCAAACAAAGGCCGGGGCCTCAAAAGAGAAAACATTTCTAACTGCTTGTCCTATCTGAACTTGAGTTTCTGCTTTATTACAGAAGCAAAAACTTCCATCTCATCATAACTTAAAGCTACTACAGGGAGTTTTTAACTGATTAAGAAACAGTCTCAACTTAATACTGATGCTGCTATATGACCTACATAAGCAAGCAAGACTAATCGCGAGAAGATTGAGCTGTTTCTATAGAGTAATTCTTAATGCCTGCCACCAGGTCAGATTCTCTTTAAATCAGATGAAACAAGCCTGTGTTTACATTTTCCCTGACAAAGTTATAGTATGTTAGCAAGTTAAAAAGAAACAGGAGGGATTTTTATATAGATTATTTAATTTTTTTAATGTTCTTTTTGTGGTTATGGAGGTGGAATCACTTCCGGTTTGTCCACAGGGGGCTCCAAAATCGACAACATACTGTATGAAAGTTCCTTGTAGTAGCTTTAATAATGCCAAGTAGAGCTGTAAACTTGATTCTTGAATCAGCACATGTCCTGTCATGCCTCTATCTGTGTTTATTTCACTTGTCACTGGCTAGCTAATATAATGAAGAAGAAAAGACGGGTGTTCAATTTTATCTTTGGGCTGAAGGCATTAATTGTGTCGTGTATGAGAGGAAGAGGACCAGTTCCATCCAATATTGGTATCTGGGCCCAATATTGATGTAAGGCACTTAACGGGTATTAAATAATAATACAAGACAATAATCCATATCCAAGTTTGACACGTGTTTTCTATTTGTAAACACTCGTGCTACAATACAGCTGGAGTGAAGAGATGTACTAGCCACCTCACTCATGGTGTAACAAAAAAACTGTATAAAAATGACATTTACCAACATAAACCACCATGTTCTGAACAACACACTTATAACACTTGCATTTTGGAACATAAAATAGTAAACTTAAACTCTCAGCAATGCATCATGGGAAACTATGCAAACCTGCACATGTGAATGTCACAAGCCAGAATCCTACAGTACCCCAAAGCGGTTGAAGGACACAATTTACATCACACAAACTACAAAAGGTTTCCAGACTGAAGTTCAGTTTCAGCCTCATGTAATCTTACTAGTACTTATAATGTATAATTAGATGATTGATAATTAAAATAATTATAATAGTTATAATATTATAATAATTATAATTCTGTTTACAATAAACATCAATTCATTGTTATTTTGAATTTAGGATAGGGTCTGTGCCGTCCTAAATCACTATCCCAAGATAAGATTTTTTTCCCCCTAAGTGCAGTTAGGAAACATGTTTCTAATCCAAAACTCCTAGGTCATCCTAAACTGAGATAAAATAGGATTTCAGACTTAGGAAGTTTCTGGAATAAGGCCCCTGCTCTATACCGGGAGTGTCGTTTACATTTCTCGACAAAAACTGTCAGTAACTTTGTCACAAGTGCAGTTGTCCAAATCAAACAGATTACAAGCAGGTCAATTTCACAAAACCTGTCCAACAAAATGATAAAACTTTAATGACAAGAATTTGTCAGCTGCATCAGACGGGAGGAATTACCGTAGATCAGAGCGTCTTTGTTCACTCCGCTCTGGCCACACAGTGATTTGAGAATGCAGAGCGGTGGTGCTGCTGTGCCGGTGCCTTGTAAAGTTTCAACTGGCAGATGAATTCTTTCAGTCTGGCTTTCTTCCCCCCCGTCTGTCTCTTTAGAACAACGAGGAGGTTGTCTGTCCAAGGGCACACCTGTAAGGTGCAGACCCTCGACAGGCTTACCTCAGTGGCCTCTCCTGCTGTACTCAAAAGGCAATTATTCCTCCCAGAAGATAGAGCACTGTCAACTTCAAACAGAGGACATTCTTTAGGCAGATTAGACTAAAATTATGTTTTATTATTTCGCCCCTGAAGAATGAATTGGACTGTATTTGGTCGTCTTTGTGGTGAAATCCAAGACAGTTTAAATGGCAGAGGTATGTTTGGAGTCAGGATAATACTCTGGTGTCTTTATGAAAGGGCAACAGAGAGGATCAGATTAGAAGCTGAACAGCGAGAGTCTTTCAGTGCGGCTGTGCTATCATCTCTGTCTTCTTGTCCGTGCCTGTAGAGAGGTTAAATTAAATGGCTGTAATAAATGTTTTGGTCTTGCTGATGTGGTATGGCTGGCTATCAAACGAAAACAGTGTGGAGAGACGGCATGGTGGAAGATCAGAGAGAGGAACAAATGGAGGGTGGGAGAACTATGTCAGCACATTACCAACATTAGAAACGGACTTGTTTTCACTTAAACCTCAATTATAATGGTGGCTCCAGAAACAATTATATTGATGAATGCTTTCTAAGTTACTGTAATTAAATTATTCCATTTAATTAACGAATTATATTGAATTTCTCCCCAGAGGACGGCATTAGCCTCATCTGCTGTTTTACAAACAGGAGTACTCTAATGTTGTGTGCTATGGAAATGATTACTAATGCCTAATGAAACTGTGTCAGATCAGATAAATGCCGCACAGAGTCAACAAGCCAAGCCTGTAACACAGCCAAACTTGAGACGAAATAATAAAGCCAAAGAAGAAATTATTGATTCAGTTTTTTTCAAGGGCAGGCTTTGTAAAGCTGACATCAAATAAATTATAATTCTGAGTGCCTACACTTGAGGTTTTAAAGAGAATATCAAAAGTCAGACAAAATATGTATTGAGCCAGTTTGGGTTTTTTTATAATAATTGTCCTTGTGTCAGTTCACATCCTGAGCTTTTAATTTATAATGGAAAAAAAAAAAGTTTTAAAATGAACTCAATCAAAAACACAAAAAAATCTTAATGGCACGAAATGAGAGTGTCAATTGATTGCATAAAAACATCACATTGATCTTTCCACTCAAAAGAAGGTAAATTATACACATCATAAAACTGCATTAACAGTGATACAGTGATACTTTGATGGTACTGCACAAGTGAAGTTCCACTGCAGCTGACCATTGCCCTCTGCTGGGAGTGCTGAGCACCTGCTTGAGAACACACAGACTATATATAGAGCATAAGATTTGTTTATATTTCTTGTGTCACACTGAATGTCAAAACATTTAAGAGTATTCGCAGATAAATAAAAAATAAGATAGCTGCACACAAATGTACAAACAATTAGTCATATCAATTTCACAAACAAAGCACGCTAAATGATAAGTTATTTCAGCCTTACAAAATTTAAAAAAAACACTGTGCTGCTTACAGTAGCAGTGTGCTACATGTGTTTATTGTCCGATCCCCTCTTGGCCTGGCCATATTAGTCCATGTGAGAGCTGAGAGGAGTTGTGATGCTGTAAGCACATACCGTGCATTCTCTCTCCTCCGCTGTGCAGTTGTTGGGCATATTGTGAGGTTTTAATACGGGGGATATGGAGGAGGGCTCGGCTCACATTCGCTGTACAGGAAGAGCCACGGCCAAGAATGACAGTTGCTCCTCTTGGAGCTGAGACATCCATGGATTTAGATTGCACTTTGAAAGGTCAGCACATGACCAGCAATCAGTCTGCCCCTAATTGGATGATAAGCAGTCATTTGAATATGTTTGAGATTTTTTTTTTTTTTACTGCATCATGAAAAATATGAATATATGAGCATTTTCTCAGCAAACACTCATTAACGCTCATTACGCTCCTTAATAATATTGTAAGATGAGGTCTGTTTTTTAAAAGATTTATGGTGTAGATTACGTTTTCGCTCGGGTTTATTCACTGTAAAAAAAAAAAAAGAAAAAAAACAATTCACATTTTTGAGCTTTGAATCAAATACAAACACCTAAGTTGTGAAATAAACTAAACACAGATGAACCCGAATCTTTGAGTTTCTTGTATTTCAAAGATAGAACCTGATTGGTCATTATTTGGGTGCATGAAAATTAAATGGTTACAATTGAATATATTGAATTATTAACCATTATTCACTTTCACTTCAATGAGTTTACTCAGCAATTGTTCAAATACAAATTTTGGGGGGTTTCTAAAATTCAAGGACTAGAAGATTTTGAAAAAAGGTATCAAATGAAGTACTCCATTGGTATCGGTATCACTTTAAGGGTACTGGTATTAGAACTGGTATCATAATTTTTTATAGAATGCCCAGTGCAATAGTTGACACTGAGAGTAACCAGCATTACACTGTCCTCACATAGCCAAAATAAATGAAGTAGAAACAAAACAATATGATAATACTGATAGTTACAACATTTTTTTACAAGAGTAACACAGAAACAAAATGTTAAGAAGGGTTCTAATTAGAACAAATGTAACAAACTACAGTGAGTTAGAAGAATACCATTAGATCAACGTTTTGAGGGGGGATCTATAAGATGAAAAATTTCACAACTGTCTGAACAGCAAACAGCTGTTACTTATAAACCCTAAATAAAAAGCAGTGGATTGTGATATTTGATAAGGAAATAATGATGTCATGCTAATGATACAAATAATATTGTGTAAATAATCCAGCACTGTTTAAACATACTGTATGCTCTTAAATCATGTCTGTTTCTTTCCTTCTCGTTTTGTCTCTCTCCCCTAGCGACCCCCCACACACAACTATTTGCTATCCACTATGTGTAATTGCACTTTTGTACAGTTATGGTAACAGACTCTGTCTCCACCTCCGTACACTCATATTTTGGGTGTAATTTATTTGCCAAAAAGCAGACAAAAGAGACAAAAATTAAAGGTGAAAGTAATTTTATTTTTTTTACTTTTTCAAATTTTCTCTATATATCAAAATAATATCATTGTCGTGAATTCTTTTTGCTATTTTATAGTGTAGTGAAAAATCTGATATCGTGACAGCCCTAATTCTGTACCAGCATTCTTTTACAACATGCTTCCGTTTTTACATATGACCTTATCTAACCTCAGAGATACATTTAAAACGTGTTCAGTCAAGCCTTCAGCGGGTGCAGTTACAACATTTTAATAAGAGGACAGAAACAGCCTGAAGAAAAGTGTGGATGGGAGTGGCAGTAAATGTCACACTTAAAAAAATCCTTTTACACACACTGATTTTTTTTCTTTCTCTTCTTCTCATAATGCAGTGCTGCTTCGCCTGGTGCTTACATCCGTGCCAACCTTGTGGCATACCTGTGTTTCCAGTCCCAGCATGTTGCGTTGGCACTATCATTGACATGGGGTAATACTTCATACACCTGTGTGGGAAAAAAACTAAACCCTGTCAAGTGAGTTCTGTTCTGTTAAGCTGAGGTATAAAGCTGCTGACACTGTGATCTCAAGAGGGCTGGAGGTTGGATTACTGTTTCTTTGTCAGTGCTGAGCCAGAAATCTACAGAATATCCAAGGATGTAAAGAACAAAAAAGGCCGATAAAAACATCATATTACAAAGTTCCTACAAGGTCACAAGAAAAAAGTTATGTGAAGAGTTAAAATAAGTACATGAATGCAGCATTTGCAGATTTATTATAGTGCAAAGTTTCGACAACTGCAGGAAGGTTCAGTACAGACAGATCATCGTTGCTGAATGTAAGTAATGACACACGATGTATTTGAGTGAAATGCTGAGCTATTTTGATGGAAACATCCACTGGCAGTATATGTGTGCAGGCTTCACTGTCGGCTCAGGAATGTTGGCATCAAGTATGCAGTCCTGACAGACAGCTGCACTGCAGTGGCGCTTTTAACATGCCAGACCAGGACCCGAGCGTGCTGCAGGCTCTAAAGAAAATCAGAAACAGCATCAAAAAGAAAACAGGATAAGGAAAGAGAGGGAAAACTGTGCTAACTTGACTCACTGTGGTGGCAGGTGAGGCACTGATAAATCATCAGTTTGAACTGTCCATAGAGGTCTTATGCTGGGTTGCACCAACAAAGAATTTTGATTAAATGTTGCACAAAAGTTTAAACCAATTTAAAATTAAGACAGATTAAATGTTAACCTCTCTATAAACCACAGTTTAGTTTGTTCTAAACTCTTTGTCATTTAACTCTGTTGCACCAAAGCCATAAACTCTCATTTCAAATGTGACTCAGTTTTAACTTTAAACTCACACTCTGAGGTTTAATATTTCAAAGGGCAAGTTCCTTGATAAAAGTTAAAAGACAGGCTCAATCCAGTTGAGTTTTATAATGTGTCTCTTCTTTTCTTTCACTCCAGTTGATCCATTCAAACAGTCTGCCAGTTGCTGCCAGGTACCTCCAGGCAGACTCTTTTTTTTCCTTTACTGTGCTGTTGTCCATTTTTATTCTTTTATTATTTGACTGTATTGCTCCATTTATTCCACCAACAAGTTTTTCTCAAAAGAGAAATTAGGGCTCCTCTGCCGAGCCAGGCTAACTAGGCTAATCTTTTATGTAGCTAGCAAATAAATTAACATTTTAGAGCTTTTTAGCGAGCCACCAAACAATTTCAGCTAGCGAGCAAACAATCTAAGTTTTTGTTAACATTTCAGCAAGGTAGCAGGGACTGAAAATTAGCACTGGCCACAAGCCAAATGCAGGTAAAATATGCAATTGAGAGGAAAAAACAGGACAAACAAACAAACAAACAAACAAAATATGGTAATCTACTGAGTGACTGGTACAATGTAAATAAATAATCATTCATTAGTCATTTGGCTGGTTAACAAAAAAAGTAAATTTTGCATCCTGGTAGCTAGCAAACAATGTAACAGTTTGTTCAAATTCCCAGGAAGTCAAAATCTGTTAAAGTGTTTTGTATCACGTATGTATTGCACTGTCTGTCACCTATACATCAGCATCTGGCATTGACATTTTGTAGATATTTTGGAGTATTTTAATTGCATTTCAGAGTTCAGGGTCTTCTTCTGGAAAACAATTAAAAACGGTTGATGACTCATCCTGCACTTGGGGGTGTGAGTACATTTTCATCCAATGAAACGCTTTCTTATGACGCTGCTGTATCAAAGGAGAACACAATACACATGACACATAACACTAGTGACAACATTAAACGGCAATCAATGTCCCTGACAAGTCTCTCCCTAGCTGTCTTTTTTTTTTTTTAACAGAAAACATGTAAACTACGCAATAAGCTCTCCACTAGTTGTTTCATGGGAACTCCCCCCCGCTTTTGTACTTTCTACGTCCCAAGAGCACTCAACTTTATTTATCTATTAGTCATTTATTTAGTTTTGGTTTAAATCCATAAACTTGAATTTACTAAATTGAAATTAGTTTTTAATAAACAGATCTGCTTACATTCAAATCTGGATTTACTCATTTTAAACCTAGTTTTGCTAAACTGATTAGAACTAACTTTGATTAAATCAATCAATCTTAGAAGTAAAAAAACAAACAAAAACAAACTTTGTTTAAAAAAAAAATGTGTAAAATTAATAAATACATGAATGCTCATCTTTGTCCGTCAAGTCATATGAGATTTAGAGAGCACACAGCCTTTCGACATGATCCTGAGGAATACTGCACTGATTAAACTAATGAGTGACTCACTCACTTCACTCTGTGAGGAGTCTGTGAATAAACCGCTCAATTACTTGACACGTTCACCTCCCTCAATTGCCTCTTTATCCCCACGCGTTTACTGTTATTTCTACTCTGAGCCATCATACAACCACAGTATTCATTACATGAGGCGTATCCTGATCGCCTGCCTGTCCTGTTTATTTTGTACATGTTGGTTCAGCCCCGCCCTGCAGACGCGCTGATTCCACGCAGTTGCGTAATTTGACAAGCCAGCGCAAAATAGGCAGAATGAACGTTTGACAGCTGGCTCTTCTTTGCTCGTACAGATTGTTTCGAAACAAAAGAACATCTATGCTTAATTTATTCGTTAAAGATTTCGGATAGTTAGACAGTATCTCTGCCTTTATGGCCGCTGCCGTGAGGAATAATGTTTGGGTCGCTCCGCGGCAGGACGCGCAGCTTCTCCGTAAGAGCACCGCACCACTGACAGCCGACGGTCTGAGAGGTGAAGATCATGGACAAGTGCTCTGCAACACGAGGGATGCCATCCCGGGAACTTCCTCTTTTCATGATTATAATTTGGTAAAGGATTGCTTTTTTCTCTTGAGCATCATGTTGTGTACTGATACCTGCTGGTTTGACGTAGAGAGACTGAATGTTGCTGATCAAAGCAAAACAGGCTCTTTTCATTAAGGATGTGAGCCTAATATCGGAGGTATGGGCCTGAGTGTTTGTTTGCCATAATATTCACAGCTACTGTCCCAACACGTGACTGAGATTCGTCTGTACTGATGCTGACATTCACTGACTGGGTTTGAATCACAAGCAGGGCACTGCTGCCGGGATGTGAAACGTTGCACCCGCTCTCCAAACTTGCGAGGAAGAGATGCATAGCGCTGCAGAGCAACTGGATGTTCTAATTTCAGCCATGAATTTCCCAACAGCTCAGGCTGCTGGAGCGTTTCAGAAGGGCGTCTACTGCTTATAAAAGGAGGGGGCGGTGGTGG
>JAJHUR010072281.1:0-11266 GCA_027495735.1 Lutjanus campechanus
AGTTCTGGAGATATTAGCCGTATAGATGACCGTCTCCCGTCCTATATGATGGGACTAAATGGCTGTCTCTTTCCAGAAATCATGACCCAAGATAATCCACAGATCTTATTGAGACCAATTTCATGTAGGAACTACTTTTTTTTATGGTAAGTTCTACTGGAACTACGGTATTTCTGCTGCTTTGAGCACCACAAGCCAAGTGCCATTTAATCGAATTATATTGGAGAGAAGGCAGACATCTCTACAGCCGACATCTCCAAAACTCTGCAGCTCACACCAAAACAAACTAGATGGACAAACAGCAACTACAGGTAAGAGGTGAAATATGTACAGTATTTTTGATTGCAGGGTGCACTGTCCCTTTTAATGGCATGGTCTTACTGCAACATATTCCAAAATATTTAGCAACTGGCCTGTTCAACATTTCTATACATGACCATGAGGAATGTGTAACAGCCTAATTATCCCTCAAACTGAACATGTGTGGAAGCACCTGCTTGTAATATCCTCTGTTAGTCATTTCAGCAGGTGTTTCCTTGATCGTATATTACATGACTTTCTGTGCTGAATATATTTGAGGTATTTCTGCTTCATCTCCCTACAGCTGCAGCAGTACTGCCTGAATATTGCCTAAAGACGTGTATTGAGATGCAGTCTGCTTTCTATTGTAAATCTGTGTCTGTTTGCAGTCAATGACAACTCCTGTTCCCCCTGTCATGATGGACTATAGCGTATCATTATGTTGTCACATTAGTCAAAGCAATGTCTTTACATAAAACACATGTACAGACTATTTTTGCAGTTTTGAACTGCCTCATGGTTTGGTTTGATAACTAGCCACCTATCATTTTGCCATCTTATTGTATGCCCTCAGCTCTTACTTCTTCTTTTGTCTTTTGTCTCCCTCCTAATCTATCTCAATCTTTCTTTCCATACACATTTACTGTACAACAATGCAGGGTCCATTTATCTGCCAGCCTCCGCACCAGTCGCCAGGCCTCTGGGCCATTAATGTCACTCGGAGAGTGGTGGCACGTGACGCGGGGAACAATGACCCTCTTCAGCGCCGTCTGTTTCCATACAGCTACAGCCAGGCCCTCTCCTCAACACGTGGCTATTAATTGTGATGTACTGTGGTGGGGTTTAATAGACACTAATCTTACTCTGCAGAGGAGAGGACAGAAAGAAGCTGAATGTGTCTCAAGGGCAGGAAAAAAAAGACAGTCCATTACATAAATCTTTCCCACAGTTTTACACAGCAAATGTAATCAATCACTAATCGAATTTTACTTCTTGTCTGTTGTCTCTTTTAAATAAGGCAATCACATTGTAATGATTTAATGTTACATAATGGAGCCACTGTAACTTAGCAAAGTTTGCCTGTTATTTTCCTTTTAAATAGATTTCTTTGCTGTGGCACTGAACAAAAAGTACTGCTGGATACAAAGGATGATGGGAATGTATTTGGAAACAAACCAAAGTAATACGCATATACCATGCTTGACTTAGTGATGGTACTTGAAGAAAAGTAAAGGGTTCACCAAAGTAATTACAATTTACCCTCAGTGGGTTATGAATGTCTGAACCAATTTTCATGACAATCTAATCTAATACTTACAAGACAATTCACTCAAAACCACAAATGTCAACCTTGCGGTGACGCTAAACAAAAAGTCAGAAGAACACCTAAGACTTTAGGACACATCATCTGGGCACAATGACCATCTGTGGGTAAAATTTGTTCCAATCCACTCAGCAGATGTTAAGATTTTCCAATGGAAAAGTGACTAACTTTGACTCACTGGTGGCACTAGATGGAAGAAAACAAAACTAGTCAACTAAACTACAAAACCAAAAATGTTAGCCTTGTAGCAATGCCAAAGGAAAGTCACAGTCTCTTCAAAGTCAAAGGTACACATCATTTGGTGAACGATGAAGCAGAGGTCTTCACAGGTCCACCCAAAACCCTAGGACGCAAGATCCGGGACCCGTTTGTGTTTGGATCCACATTTTATACAGTAAATCAGGCCTGGGTTGGGTCCCAGGTCTTTTTGGGTTCAGGCACAATTCTTTGGACCCATGAGGATCTCTACCATAAATGTCAATACAAAATGTCATGGCAATCCATCCAATAGTTGTTGAGATTATTTCAGTTTGGACCCAAATGGTGGATTTACCAAGCAAGCAACATTGCCATGCCTAGAGCCACACCAGTAGTGTAGTCGAAAAGATCATTTTACTTCATTAAAATCATAATACAAATCTTAGTCCAAACAAACTTTGCTTTTTAAGATTCAGCTGGGCATTAACATTCAATAAAAAAAAACAAAGAAAAAGAAAAATTGGGCTGTGGTAGATTACACAGCTGAAAACAATAAAACACACTTGTTAGCCTACGGTAAATTATGTTTCAACATGCAACTGATGAACCAGTTAGCCATGCCTATACACAAACTATAAAAGTGTGCAAGCTTTGAAATAATGTAGACTCACCCAACAAATATGTTCTCTGTAGTTTGCTCTTTTTTAAACACTAGAGAAGATTTTCAAAATCGTGTGTCAGAGAGTTGGTTCCTTTGGCGAGACTTCCAGGCTAAAAAGCCTCTCCACAGGAGCACTAGTCTACATCGTGTTGGAGCACTGACTTGAAGATAGTTTGAATTGTGAGGAATTAATTCAAGAGATCCATTGAGACCTGACTTGAGATTTCAGTGAGAGCTGAGAACGCAGGCACCTTCAGCGCCTCCTCCGATGACAGGTGAAGGTGGTGGTAGTTCTTGCAGTGGTGGAAATGCAGCAGAAGTGTAACATAATGGATTGCTTATTTGAAACACACGCATTATTCCCAATACATGTCGCAACTGCTCAACACTTGCTTGCTTGCCAAGTGGACTTTTGAGACTGGACAGAATAGATAGTTGCTAATGGGAAAGTATACAAGTAAATAGTGTTTGCAGGAAAGTCAAAGCTTCAGATATTCTAGGGCAATTCTCACTGAAGCTTCGAAGCCCCAAAAATGGTCTTCTGTACAGCTCTAATTATAACCACTAACAGATGGAATGTATCTCTCCACAATATTCAGTGGCTCCATCTTAATCTTCCTGCAACCCGTCTTTAGGCCCCGACTGACACCAGTCCTGCCTACAGGCCTTCCATGAGCTCTGGTCAAAGTCTCTTTCTCCTTCAAGTCGGCCATTGTTGTGGGGGCTGATAAATATTTACTCTTCCCAGCTTGGCAGGGAAATGAGTGGGAGGGGAGAGGGACCCATTGTGACAGAGGGGTCAGAGACACTGACAAGCCAGCAGGGTCCTTCCTTCCCCACTGGCACCTAAAACCCCAATACACTATTGGCCCTGCACTGGGACACATCCACTGCCAGTAATGGTTCGAGCTCTGTGTGAGTGTGGGTGTGTGATATGTAGAAACAGAAAGACAGGGGACGGGGAAAAAGAGACAAGCAGACAGTCAAGAAGACGACCACAGAAAGATACACAGGCCCAAGAAAAAAAAAGAAAGAGAGCGCTTTTGAAAAGGAGAGTGGAGATGGTTCCCCTTTGAGAGCTGTTTACATGACAGACCACCAGCGGAACTCACAAGACAATGGAGCAAAGAGGATCCACAACAGCAGACAATGCCGACTCAAAGAAAAGAGGCACTGGTGTTATGAATACACATGTCCCTCCAGGCTTCATCTCCCTTCTTACCCACTTCTACACAAAAGAAACCCAATAGTCAATTTTCCGAGGCAGAACAAAACAGGGCTTTCCAGGGGCGGCCAAATTTAAATTGTCTATGTCAAAGCAACAATATTTGTTCAAAATTCTTTACGAAATGAAAGAAATAAAAAATGAATTGATGCTGCTAGTGGTTTGTGGGAAATCAAGTGAGAAAGAACATGAGCAAGTCCTCAGTAGCCTGAGCTTCAGGCTAACTGAGGACTACACACCCCCAAAGTGTTTCCACGGTCCCAAACAGAACTTCATTAAAAGGGTGGTTTGGGTTATTTAAAGTGGGGTTGTGTAAGGTTCTTATCAATAGCCAGTGTATTACCTACAGAAGATGCTGGTCGGCACGTCCTCACTTTGGAGAAGCAGAGAGGGGCACCAATACCAAAGCTAAGCAATGTACCGCTGTGGGCAGGGTCAGAAACAGAACGGATTTTAACTACTTAGAAAAGGTCTGAATGAAAAAAATCAATATCAGTTAAAGGCTAGGGCAACCATTTTCATATGCGATTCGGTCGATTATTTTCTTGATTAATGGATGAAGGGTTCTTTGCCTATAAAATGTCAGAAAATAGTGAAAAATGTTGATCATTGTTTCCCAAAAGCCCAAAATGACATCCTCAAATGTCTTGTTTTGCCCACAACCCACTGATAATCGATGTCATAAAGGAGTCAAGAAACCATAAAATATTCACATTTAAGAAGATGAAACCAGAGAATTTGGACATTTTTTCTTTAAAAAAAATTACTCATTCTGATTAATCGATTATCAAAGTAGCTGGCCATCAATTTAATAATCAATTAATCATTCCAGCTCTGTTTGAGGCTACGCTATATTTTTAATAAACTATTTTCTGCTTTACTTTGCTGTCAGGCAGCCTCTTCTGATGGGAACCCACCATTATATAACCAAAATATCGCTCTCTCCAAACCAATAACACAAACAAACTAAAAGATGCAAGGTAAAATGAGTTTGAGTTTGTTGGTTCGAAGACAGAGATACTTGACTTGCAGCAGTTTCCCATGAATAAAAAGCTGTCTGATGACAGGATAAAGTGGGGAAAATATTCTAAATATGGCACTGCCTTAAAATGATTTTGACTGGACCCTTTTTAAGTGGCTAAAAGATCTTTTGCCGCTGGCCCCGTCCACAGCAGCACATTGCTTAGCTTCCATAATTGTGTCTGTCTCTGCTGTGGGTAATACACAATAAGTACCGCACAAAACTCCACATGAGAGCTGGGCGATATGTCCCTAAAATAATATCACAATATTTTAGACCATTCTGTGATAATGATATTCTGGACAATATGACAAAATATGTAGAAATATTTCTGGATCAGAACTCACTCTGGTTGTACTCGACTTGGTGCTTCTGCTTGAGGTTGTGAAAGGAATTTGTTGTATTGCTGTATTGCTGCTTTTTGCTGTTACAGTCTTCTTGCTCTTCTTAGATAGGTTTATTGTACATTTGATCTTTTGTAACCAAACCAACTCCATTCTACTGAAGTCGCTCCCCTTTCTGAAACCAGCTATTCCACTGTAATACTGCCATTATCAGGATATTAATTTATAATATTGTAATACTGGCATTATCAGGAAATGATTTTTTTTCCACTGTGAAAAAAATATAGCAATTTATTGTGAACGATACAATATGGCACCCCACATTAAATAATCTGAACTATCCCTTTAAAGTTCCCTATTAAAAGTCAGTGAGAAGTACAGGGAAGTTTCAATCACAGGGTGAAAAAAAATCCATGTGTTTGGATATCCATTACTGAAAAAATAATCTTCCATGTACACGCTCACACATACATGTAGAGCGGGTCAGCCAGGTGTCAAACACAGATGTATAGGTCGGGCTTCCTACGACTGTGATCAAGGCCAGTCTTTCTCTGACAAAACCTCAGCACCTACAACAATAAACAGAGCTCAGATTTGCATTGATCTGAAGCTGAGCGTCCGTGCCTGTCCTTCATTTATCATTTCCTCTCCAGTTCACTGGTTTTAAGATCTGTTTCCCGTCTGGGGGAAGCTTGGAAATGAACAGAGAGTCGGTGGAAAAGCAAACCTTTCTCAGGCTATGGGCTGAATTATGCAGGAGACTGGTCAAACTACATACTGAGGATCTATGAAAGAAGACAGTGCAGCAGATACGACACCATATAGAGTTATAATTAGAGTTTAGACTAGAGTTTAGGTGGACGATTGAGGAGACTGAGCAGCTCGGCATATTTTGTTCAAGTGAAAATAGTGAAAGCACGTTTGTGTATTTAGGTGCATTTAGGATATCTTCAACCCTCCTTTGCAATTTAAACGACTCAATCTGGGCACAAAGTGAGGTGCAGAGGGCTTGTATTTAGTGACTTAATTAATCATAGGTGTGTGTTGAGTGAAACATGAATTAAACCAATCAGAATGTCATCTCCTACTGTTTACCATGTTCATCATTTTAGTGTGTGCGTTAACATTTGCAGTCAGAGCATCATCAGACTCAGTAGGAGTCACACTCTGAGGACAATGAATATAATAGTTGCTTAGATATTTCGCTCTGGAATAAAGTGGAGGACCAACTGGCCGACTGGCTTACAATTAGTGTGATTAGTAAAATATATGGTTTTGGTATCTGCACTGAAACTCGAGCAGATCCAAGTTACTTTGTAAATCTTGTGCATCATTTGTCACAGCTCTACACTGGAAGCTGAGGAACTGTGGAGGACAACTACTACACAGGTGTCAAGCCGAGCGTCAGTAAAGCTGGAGAGGTTGTTAAACCCTTCTGTATCTGCACCCTGAGCACTGGTATCATGTCTCAGAGTGACAAGCAAAAAAAGAATTAATGTGTCTGTTATATAATGTGTATTATATAACCATTATTGGGTCTAATAACTTTGTGGCTGGACACAACATCTGGTATGTGTCCAATGTATCCAATGACAGAATGAGTGTGTGAGCATCTGTATTGGAGACACTGATGATTCCATCCGCTTCATTAAACTTTAATTCATTGAGCATACTCTGTATTTCTCCTCTAATAGCCTCTTTAGAATCTAACAGGCTGGATTAGGTCTCACAGTTATTATTTTATTATAAAATATGCAGAAAATACTCCAACATGATTGAAATATTGCAGCCGTAATTAGGGTTTGGTGAAGGTGATCAGGCCTTCACAGATTCCAAAGGTTACTAATTTAAGAGCACTGATAAATCACAAATACTGATATTGGCAATTCACATGAGCTAAATTAAGTGTATTGGCCATATAGTTACTGAGGGGATTGGACAAATATGTTGGCTAATCGTCATAAAACCAAGTCTGAGATTTTTAAAAGCATCTGTTATTGATCACTAACTGAGACTCTATTCAAAAATTCCAAAATGTTTCGACATTAGCAGTTTTTCCATCATATTTATTGTCCCTTGATATTAATATGTGGTTTCATTACATCAAGTAAGGTTTATCATAAATCATACCGTGGACGTATAACAAGTTAAATCATATTTTGGCTGGAGAGCTGCTTCCAAACTGAGCTTATGCACTGATGTCATTTCACTACACCTGTGTCTTGTTATATCGAGGAGTGGTGTTTTCCTAATGCCTCCCTATCACATCAAAAAACACAACAGATTATTAAAATCAACAAATCATAAACTTTAATGAAGACATCATCCCCAGCCGTTGCAGCTGAAGCTTCTAATGAAGTAAAAAACATGCGATTGTCTGCCAACGCGTGGTTATTGGACATGAAAAGGCTGCCTGAGGCGTCTCGAGACAGACGTACTGTAGCATAGATAAACATCCCCGAACCGTTCATTAGGCTAATAAAGCCGGCTGGATAACCTGAGGCCTTGGATGATGGAGAAGGAGTCATTTACAACTCTCCACGATCAAAGTTGCGCGGGCTTGTGTTTTGTGTGTTGTGTGCTGGAGGAGGGAGGAACAATGAGCTGGCTGCCAGGCGCAGCCCTAATGTACAGTCAGCCTAGTAATCAAGGGTTCCCATGCACGAGACAGTCAACACAGCTGCTAGCAAAGAGCAGGGAGGGAGGATCACTCGATAGTTACTGGCAGACTCGTTTGAGTGGGCAACCTACAAAACATTTGGATAAATTACAAAATGCCTTATAAATGCTTTGTACTTTCCCTTTGGCCACCTGCCTATGGTTGTCAATCGGGAGGTGTTGCATGAATTTGCCCAGTCCATTGTTCAGCAACTGCGTGAATCCATCTGAGAATGTTTGGTGATGGGCTAACTCTGTACTGGGGCTTTTCCATTGGCACATTTGGCCGCACCGAGTCAAACAATGCCGCGCCTTTTAGCATTTCCATTACTGCTTTTAAATGCACCGAGTCACACCCAAGAAGGACCTTCTCTGGAGTCGAGCCGGGGGTCGAAAGGTTGCGGTGCAGCCGACCCGTTATAACCACCATTCTTCCCCTCAAGACTGAACTTGTGCGTGCAAGACAGCAGAGAAAAGCCACTGTGTGTTCATCTCTCAGTACTTTTGTATCTCCTAACTGAATCTCTGTGGTTTGAAGTTTAGTTTCTCTCCTGCGTTGCTGTTTGTACTTTCAGGTATCTGCTTTATTTTACTGTTTCATGTTTGCTTTCAGCTGATCATGTCATGTTAACTTACTGCTGATGAAACAACATTTCCTGATTTTGCTGCTTCAAAGTAAAAGCTTTTAAATAACAAAATCAAACAAAGGACTTCTTTTGTGAGGAATATATTGGAAATTGTTTGTGCCCAGTTTTACAGCCACTCACCTCAACCTTCAAACAGGTAGCCCTGTTGTAATAAAGATGAAAAAAGAAGAAAAGGGTATATGTAGTGAAAATGTCTTTATGGTATTATATTATAACATCAGCATGTATTGGATCACATGTGAGAAAGACAATTATTTTGACCGCCATCTTTTAACTGAGTTCATTGTGAAACAATATGACAAATCAGACAAAATGTGTCTGATTTGGTTCTGTAGACCAGAATGACTGTTCAGACGCATGTTAAGTTTTCTTTGAGTTAATCAATCAGAACATGTCAGGGGAAAAAAAGAAAATGTTCGGTTCAGCGTTCACCCTACCATCGTCACTTCAGAAGGAAATAATGGAGGTAACAGGTGAAACAGTTCTAAAAGCTCAGTTTTGTCTTTTTAAAATAAGTGCTTTGCGGTGGATCTAATTTATGTGAAGAGTGGTTTGTGTGGATTTCGAAAAGAAACTGATAAATATTTTTAGACAAGTCTATTTTAGCATGTTATAAAAAAAACACTTGAGAACAGAATTTGGGGTGTTTGGTAGTAGATGAAGATGCGATGGATCCGCTTCTGCTAAACAAATTATGTTGGAGGTGAATTTGTGCCCTTATTTCAACATTTGGACTGGACCTTTTCACTTTTATTCAAATAGAACTGGAAAAGTTCAGACTCAAAACAGCCTGCAATGAGCCAAAGAGAAGAATGATGGCTTTGAAATAACATACATACATTATTTATTTTAAAAAGAATTTGCTCTGAGTGGATCACTGGGAAATAAAATATGGCAAGACTTACAAAATATGACTCCTTTATCTGTTTATTTGTTCAGGTCCAAATGTTCTGTAATAACATAATGTAATAGATAATATTGTGTAATATTGTAAGCAATATTGGTCTACATGTTGGCCCTGCCAATCAGTTACGCTCTAGCTGAAGTTAGGGGGCTGCAGTGGCGGGGGCTTGTTGCTTCGCCACTGATGAAACATGATATATGATCCAGGAAATCCAGTTTGAGTAATACATCCATGACTTTTTAGGCTTATCAGGTGCCAAAAGCTGCGCAGTGGTTTATAATACCATGAGAAAAGAAAACTCAGCAGCAGTGAGTTAATCTTTTGTTGCCAATGATTGCAGGGCCAAAAGTAGAAATACAGCATTCTTGTTACAAAGTAATCCAACAGGGATATGGGCCTGCACCTATTAGATTGTCTGCAACAGTAGTTTGTATTGAACTGTATTGCTCCAGGTGAGCTAGGTTCAATTATTTTGCCAGACATCTCCATAATGTTTTTGCCAAAGCCCTCTGTGTTGGTGCCCCTTTCGCAGCTTCCTGCAATACACTATAGGTATGCGCTAAACTGATGATTAACGTACTGTAGGGTCCAAGCATTGACATCTTGAAAGATTGAAGACATGACAACTCTGCAAAAGTGAAGGCAAAACATCTTGATCACCCCCTAGTGGCTGGCTGCAGTATGGGTCATAAATCCCACCCCCTCCATGTTAGCAGAGGGCACATGGGCCAAACTAAAAAAACAAAACAAAACACATCAAATAAAAAGTACAGGTCAAATATTTTTTTCTGAAAGCTGGTTTATGACACTTTAGATGGTTTTAATCATGTTGATGTTTGTCCAAGCTTTCTTCTTTCAAAAAAATATGGTTTTAAACAGTTATTTGATGCTATAAAAAGGGGATTTCAAGTCATGATTGACAGAAACCTGCTCGCAATGGAGTCGGCCAGGTGAATGGGTGGGACTTGATACTGCAGCTCCAACGTTCATTACAACTGTGCATACACTGGCTCCAAATAATGTCACCAGTGTGAGATGGCCCACTCACATCCGGGATACTTCTGCTTCATTTTTGTCCAGTGGCAGGAAGTGGAGACACTGTGTCCATCTTTATTGATGTCAGTGGTCTGAATGTGAAGAATTTGCAACATAACATAAATAAAATATTATGCTTCTAATGGCAGGAGAAATACTGGGTTTATGTTTTGATAAGAATCTAAAAAAGAAATTAGAGTATAGATAGATAGATAGATAGATAGATAGATAGATAGATAGATAGATAGATAGATAGATAGATAGATAGATAGATAGATAGTACTTTATTGATCCCAAACTGGGAAATTCTTGCGTTACAGCAGCTGTCATCACACAGACAGAAAAACAGGTCAAAGTAAAAAATAAAATATAAATAAATATATATAGGCTAGGGCTGAACAATTAATCAAAATTTGCATCAAAATCACAATATTTTCAGTTAAATATTGTAGTGCTGCAGAGGTGTCCTGGCCAACACATCATTCTCTAGACTTTGTTCAGTACAGATCCCTGAAAAAAAAAAATAACACACCGTAACTGTTTTAATGTTTTTCAATGAAAATGAGAATAATGATGTAAAAATGATCCTTTCCTATAATATTGCAAATCATATCGCAATTGCAATATTGGTCAAAATAATTGCAATTAGATATTTCTTCAAAATCCTAAGGGTTGTGTCAATTTTTACCCCAAGTGTCCAAAATGGTATCGAGTATCAATCTTTGTATCTAAGGCAGAAATCCCAGTGTCGTTACAACACTGCTAGGTCGAACTTTTTCGCCAAAGCCGTCAGCGTTGGCACCCCTGTTGCACCTTATTTCAATACGCTGCAGTCAATATCCGGCGTTGAACCGATGCTGAATGTACTGCAGGATCCAACCCGCTCACTGAATGACTCACTGTGACTCATGAGCAGCATTTCACATTACATTGTATTGAGTAAAGTTAA
>JAJHUR010072282.1:0-30500 GCA_027495735.1 Lutjanus campechanus
AAATATAGTTCAAACAAACATAGCTTTACTCTTTAACAATTTTATTCTCCACATGAATATGTGCAGATTAATTTTATTATGTAATTTTTTTTAACATTATTGTTTACAACAAAATGTCTGTATCCATACAGGATACCTCCCAACTCTGTACGACTTCCATTTTGATGGAACCCAGGAGAAGTGGGTTCCCTGGAGTTCCCTGGTCACCAAATACATCCACAATCCTGACAGGAAGTTTGCTGATATTCTAGGTAAAGGTCAATTCTGTGAGCTGTAAGACATGGACAGATCAAGTGTCCTCAAAAAATAAAATCAAGTATGCATACATACTGTACTGTATTTAAACTTTTTGGCCTTCCCGAGCTCCTTTTTCCACTTTGATAATTCCTTCGTCCATCTTTGCCATAGTGCCAACAATTGATACCACGAGGGCCAGCTGGATCCTGGAACAGATGGTGAAAATTAAGAGGCCAGTGCTTCTGGTTGGAGAGTCTGGAACCTCCAAGACTGCCACGATTCATAACTTCTTAAAGACCCTCAGTGGTGATACAAGAGTGAGTTTATCTAACCATGCATGTGCGCATGTTTTCTTTTTTTTTATCTATATAATTCAGTTTTTTATTGATTTTGGTTGGGTTGGTACATGACAGCGCTACACATCAAATGAGACTTTCAATCTTGACAAACAAAAATAAAAATACAATAGAAACAAGGTAATAGACATCCAAACCAGAGGGAGCACAGCATCAGCCCCAGTCCCCCAAAAAACAGTCAAAATAACAGAATAAACATGAAAAAATAAACACATTAAAATTAATATTAAGAAAAATGTATGTGTGTATTTTTTATGCCACTTGAGATTATATTTCTTCTCCTCTCTTTCTAGATTACTCTGATCATCAACTTCTCATCCAGGACAACTTCCATGGACCTGCAGAGGAACCTGGAGGCCAATGTGGAGAAAAGAACCAAAGAGATCTATGGGCCTCCTATGGGGAAGAGACTGCTGGTTTTTATGGATGACATGAATATGCCAAAGGTACCAGCTAAGAGCTCCCAACTACGTCTCTTATTTCCTTTATTGTGATAAGTGACTGAGGTTGTATGTTTGCCATCCTTTTAATATCCTGTATGCTCGCCCAGGTGGATAGTTATGGCACACAGCAGCCTATCGCACTTTTGAAGCTGTTATTGGACCGAGGAGGCATATATGACAGAGGGAAGGAACTTACCTACAAAATCCTGAAGGACCTCGGCTTCATTGCTGCCATGGGAAAGGCTGGAGGTGGGAGAAATGAGGTAGATCCCCGCTTTGTCTCGCTCTTCAGCGTCTTCAGCATTCCTTTCCCTTCAGTGGAGTCCCTCCGCCTCATCTATGCTTCCATCCTCAAAGGCCACACCAGAGTGAGTATCTGTTTCTCTCTCCACATAACATATCAGAATCTCAATCTTCCATATCCCTCGGATATAATAAACTTGATCAAATGTTTTAGACGTTTGAGGACGTTGTACAGAAGGTTTGTGATAAAGTCACCATCTGCACACTGGAGCTGTACAACAACATCATCAAAGACCTGCCACCAACTCCCTCCAAGTTCCATTACATTTTCAATCTGAGGGACCTGTCAAGAGTCTACAATGGACTGACCCTCACCAAACCTGACAGGTCTGATGAAGTACTTTCACTCTATTAAGAGAGACTTTGCAGTTATAAGTCTATGTTTCTTAAACCTGGTATTTAAGTGCTTCCCAGGTGATCTGATTACAAGTGGACAGGTCCAAGTTCACACATGCCATTACAGTGTGTTTTCAGATGCGTCTTGAGGGACCACATGTGGTCTCACTTCCTTGCCCTATATACAGTACTGTATGCAATTAAACACTGGGGGTATTTTGTCATTTGAGTGTCCATTACTGTCCACTTGGCTGTTCAATACCAAGATTTGACTATTCGTTCCTTTTTTCGTTCAGCAGCACACTAAACTCCTAAATCAGTTTACATGAGCACTGTCAGCGCAGGTTAAACCTGAGGCTCATGTAAGATGTAAAACCTCATATAAAACCTGTCAGCAGCGCAGCAACATTTGCCAAATTCAGAATTGATTGTAGACAACATTTCTCAAAGTTTATAAAGTTTCTCCCCACTGAGCTACTCTCAAAATAGCTTGATTTGTAAGGTTTGGGGTACATTCGTGTTTACAAACACACAAACATCCATTGCAGGTTAGAGAGCCCAAACACGTCATTTGCACTACAATGGACCAAATGATGTACTTACAGTACAGGACGTTGTCCTTCAGTGTGGCCCACGACACACTATATATACTCTGTTGAAAGAACGTGGTCACATGCAGCCGAGACCATCTCTGAATGTGGTCTGAGTGATGACATCTCAAATTTGTTCTCCATACATCTTGGGTGCATTCACAGCTTTACTTAGAGCCGTTCACTTATGATCAGATCACCCTTGACACATGTTAATACCAGATCTGAACAGGCTCTTAATGTCCTTGTTTTCCCTGATTTCTCTAACAGGTTTTTGACTGTTACTCAGTTTGTGCGAGTCTGGAGAAATGAGTGCCTGAGAATCTTCCATGACAGGCTCATTGATGAAACTGACAAAGCCTTGGTAATAACTATTGATGATGGTTGTAGATATTTACTGTATTGACTTGAGGGACAAATACAGTGTGTACAATTGTTCCTCCAATTGTACAAAACTGTACAAATGTAGGCTTGTATTCAATGTGTTTTTGCCACCAGGTTCAAGGCCACATAAAGAACCTGATTGAGGAGCATTTCAAGTCAGACATGGAGACAGTCATGAGGGACCCGATTCTTTTTGGGGACTACAGGACAGCCCTCAGTGAGAGTGACCCAAGGGTCTATGAGGACATACAGGATTATGATGCTTCAAAAGCCCTGTTTCAGGTATTGTCAAGTTATTAACTGTTATTAACTGTGATGAGTGGCCTCAATCTAATGCTCGTTTTGGAATGCAGTAGTATAATAAAGCAACAGCAGTTTTGTTATAGTTATTTATTGCCACATTCTGTCTTTAGATATACTGAAAGACCACTCTGTTTTGCATTGTGCAGGAAATTCTCGAGGAATACAATGAGAACAAGTCGAGGATGAATTTAGTACTGTTTGATGACGCTCTGGAACATCTGACCCGAGTGCATCGCATCATCCGCATTGATCGTGGGCATGCACTGCTCGTTGGTGTGGGGGGCTCTGGCAAGCAGTCCCTCACCAAGCTCGCTGCCTTCACTGCTGGCTGTGAGGTTGTAAAACTCAAAAACCAGTACTTAACTATAGCTCCATTTATCTCCTGATTTATATGTTGTTAAAAATCACTTACAGAGAAATACTTGCAAATAAATGTTCAGCATCTAGTAATGGACTCTACTTTTCTCAGGTGTTTGAGATAATATTAAGCAGAGGATACAGCGAGTCAAACTTCCGTGAAGACCTGAAAACACTGTATTTGAAGCTTGGCATTGAAAATAAGAAGATAGTGTTCCTCTTTACTGATGCACATGTTGCTGAAGAAGGCTTCCTGGAACTCATTAACAACATGCTCACCTCAGGTTTGATGTCACTCAAACCTCCTGGCTCACACTGTGTCTATCTGTCTTTAAAGCTACAGCTGTTGTACCCTGATCATGCTCTCATTATAGGCATTGTTCCTGCTTTGTTCCCTGATGATGAGAAGGAGTCAGTTCTCAACCAGCTTCGTGAAGAGGCTCTTAAGATGGGAGCAGGTCCTTCTAAAGAGAGTGTGTGGCAGTACTTTGTCAACAAGAGCGCCAACAATCTACACATTGTTTTAGGCATGTCTCCAGTGGGAGACACCTTGAGGACCCGCTGCAGAAACTTCCCAGGTGAAATACCGAGTCAGGCTTTTCTTGATTTTAATATAATTTCTGATTTTATTTTACTAACCGTGTATTTCTTTATCAGGGCTGATGAACAACACTGTGATAGACTGGTTCCGGCCATGGCCTCCACAAGCATTACTTGCAGTGGCTCAGTCTTTCCTCGGTGTGTAATTAGACACATTTATATCTTTTTTAAAAGCATCTGTTATGATAAAGTTTGTTTCCAGAAAGCCATTTAACGGCTGTCTTTGCTTTATTTCGCTGTGATGAGACCTATCTATCTATCTGGAATAGTCTATCTAAAAATATTTTGGAGGAATTCACAGTTTTGTCTTCGTTACAGGTGAAAGTCCAATGATTCCTGAGGCACACACTGCAGCAGTGATAGATCATGTATGCATGGTTCATAGCTCTGTGGGTGAATACAGCAAGCTCTTCCAGCAGAAACTCAGGCGTTGCAACTATGTTACTCCAAAGAACTACTTGGACTTCATTAACACTTATTCCAGCCTCCTGGAGGAAAAGGACCAATATATCCTGGGTGAGAATATGGAGCATGTTAAAAATAGAGAATGGTGATGCACCCAAATGTGAATACATAATTCAGGAAAGCACAGATAATGCAATGAAAAGTGATGTTTCGTTTTTCAAAGTTGGTCATTGTTATTCAGAAAAGGTCAGTCCATTATTACGTCTTCATAGTTAAAAAAGGTTGTGCCTCACTCAATCAAACACTGATTAAATGCACCAGTGCTAACTTACACTGCTGTCTTTAAAAGTATACTATCAATCCTGTATGAATGATGTGGCGTTTATGGCTTAAAACACGAATGAGCAGCAAATAGGTGAAAAAGGTGAAGAAAACTGACAAATGATGTGGAACATTTTAAAGTTTGAATGTAATCTTTAGCCAAAAGTATGAAAATGTAGAGAAAGGGATAGAAATTGTTTGAAATTTGGAAAGGATCTAATTAGCTCATGTCAGTCAGCTTTGAATGAGTTCACTGAGGTTGAGGATAAGTGTTTTTTTAATGTTTTTTCTCATTCACCATCTTCAAAAGTGACCTTCAGACAAAGTTGAATATTTTAAAGATGTATGACTATGATTTAAAACTTGAATAAAACTCAGTTTATGAAATGGTTTGAATGGAGCTTCTAGCTGTGCCTCTTTGTGATCACATGTTTTCTCCTGTTCCAGCTCAGTGCAAACGTTTAGAGGGAGGTTTGGATAAACTGAAGGAGGCCAGTGAGCAGCTGGCTGAGCTGAATGTCAAGCTAGCAGAGCAGAAGGTGGTCCTTGCTGAAAAGTCCATAGCTTGTGAGGCCCTGTTGGATGAGATCACTACAAACACGACTGTAGGTCAGTGAGTACCTGCATCTCTTAACTGTAGGTTGTAATAAACACAGTGTACTCGCATCTTCTGAAACTAAACACAGCTGTTACAAACCACTTATCAATAACCTCTCCCTCTAGCTGAGGAAAAAAAGACTCTGGCAGAAGACAAAGCCAAAGAGATTGAAGAGCAGAACAAAGTGATAGCCGTTGAGAAGAAAGAAGCTGAAAGTTCCCTTGCTGAAGCTTTGCCGGCATTAGAGGCAGCCCGTGAAGCTTTGCAAAGCTTGGAAAAATCTGATGTCACAGAGATTCGGTAAACTCCTGCTTACTCAGAGAAGCACTTCTATTCTGTTGAAAAAGCTGCATGTATGTATGTAAAAAACATCATACCTAATCAACAATACTCCCCTAATTATTGTGAAATAAACCCCAACAGGGTGATGCCTTCAATCATCCTGTACTGTACATTATCCCTTACATATCAATCATGAAAAACCAGGACTTAAAATGGCCTGACCAAAAAAGCAAACCATCACCAGTTAATCTATCCTCTCCCTCTATCTGCCTTTTCCTGCTGGTCAATTGTGCAGATCCTTTGCCAAGCCGCCCAAACAGGTGCAGGTGGTTTGTGAGTGCATCCTGGTGTTGCGTGGCTACAAGGAGATCAGCTGGCAGTCAGCCAAGGGGATGATGTCAGAGGCCAACTTCCTCCGCTCGCTGATGGAGATGGACTGTGATTCCATAAATAACAACCAGGTCAGGACTGTCAAAGGTAAGTCAGCTTCATCATTAATGGAAAGCTAACAAAAAAATTGCGAATAATACCCATATACTGTATTTAGATAGTTTGCCACAGTTGTTTTCCTTGCGATTTCCCTGGCTAGGCTTCCTAAAGAACCTCCAGACAAGTTTTGAAGAGATGCAAGCCATCAGTAAGGCTGGCTCAGGAATGCTCAAGTTTGTTGAGGCTATCATGGGTTACTGTGATGTTGCCAGGGAGATAAAACCCAAGAGAGAGAAGGTAATGCAAGGTTTGAAATTCTTATAGATCATGTTCTCTAAGAAGAAACACGGACAAAACATCCAACAAAACATCCATTTCCAATATTTTCTTAGGTGGCAAGCCTTGAGAAGAACTTCTTTCAGAGTAAGCGGGAGCTGGAGCGCATTCAGAGCGAGCTGAGTGATATTCAAAAAGAGCTGGAGGCTCTTAGAGAGAAGTATGATGATGCTGCCTTGGAGAAAATGCGGCTACAAGAGGAGGCTGAGCTCATGGAGCGGAGGCTGATAGCTGCTGACAAACTCATCTCTGGCCTGAGCTCTGAGAATGAAAGGTTAGGCTGTAAAAGACACAACACATGAAAATATGAGTCAAACCAGTACTGCTAATAGTTGTTTGTTTGTTTCTTTTTAATCTTGTTTTATTCATCTCTGTGTGTCTCCACCTATTTCTCCTTACTGCTGTCTTTTTTTTAACTTTTAACTTCTTACATACATATGGTTTGTATATTCATCAGTGCAAGGAAGAAAGAAAAAAACCCCAGACAGGTTGCCACATCAGATAGAACATATTCAAATTTCTTTTCAGTGAAAAATTATCTTTTTCTCATTAAGTACTGCATTACATCTTTCAGCAAGGGTGCTAACAATACTACTTCCTACTTCTTACTTCAGAATACATACTTCACTACTACTTCTTTTACACTGTCCCCACTCAGGTGGACACAAGATTTGGAGGAGTTGAAGCAGCGGCGTGTGCGTCTCTTGGGTGACTGTCTGATCTCTGCTGCTTTCCTGAGCTACGAAGGGGCCTTCAGCTGGGACTTCAGGAATGAAATGGTCTACCAAGTATGGGTCAGGGATGTGCAGGAGAAAGGCATCCCCCTGAGTCAGCCTTTCAAAATCGAAAACCTTCTGACTGATGAAGTAGAAATCAGTAGGTGAGAAGAAACACAAGTTGACAGTTTACAACATAAGTATGTCATGTCAAGTGCTATGAATAAGATATTGTGATTGCAGAACAGGTGCTTGTTGTATGTGGATTTGACTTTATTTTGGCAGTACTCGACAGTGACTCTAGAGCTAACTATGTGTCAAATAAACCCTGCGTCACAGATGGGGTTCAGAGGGCTTGCCTCCAGATGAGCTGTCAGTGCAGAATGGAATCCTCACGACCAAAGGGAGCCGATTTCCCCTGTGTATTGACCCTCAACAGCAAGCTCTCAACTGGATTAAGAAGAAGGAAGAAAACAATAATCTCAAGGTACAAAAAGCTTCATATTCATATTCGTGTCATTACTGCTTACAGTTCGCAGAATGATTGCTTTAGACAGCTTCCCACTGCTAGCATCCCCAGAATTTGCTCTGTCTTGGATAGAGACTTGGATTGACTGGGCCCACTTCTGTTTCCCATTTCCACTGATTATTGTGTGGCCTGGAGCAAGCGAATATGTTGATATATGCAGATGAATCAACTCTGTTCAGGACTGCACCTGTGTGTAGAGAACTAAATGAAATGCTATGCAATGAATTAATCCTCACTGCTCTTTTAAAACTGCTGCCGCAAAGATGCACAGTATACTGTCATGGTTGACGAGAAATTAACACCCAATCTACTCATATTTGCCAGAATTGCAATAGTGGAAGGTAAACTAGACTACTTCATAGAACTTATACAGCCAGGTCTAACACATAATCATCATACCAGATAGGTCACCATGAGTCAGCTTAAACTTAATAAGTCAGGAACAAATCAACTTAAAAACTGAGTAATTTATGTCCAGCCAGAGGAATACATTACTTAAACATATTAAGAAAAATCAGGAGCAATTATTTATTCATAAAAACACTAAACAAAAACGTACAAGTAAGTAATAAGTGATTGTTTAAGTAATCTGATATTTTGATTGTTTTAACTTTTACAAATGTAATTTTGGGCTGCACTGACTGGAGTTGATCACTGCTTGTATGTCTTTTCATGTCTGTGTGCTGCCAGTGTTTGTTTAATGTTATGTGTAATTTTATGTGGACCCCAAGAAGATTAGCAGCTGCTGTTGCAGAAGCCAATGGGGATCCAAGTAAAGAATAAAGAATAAGCACTTTGTAGAGAGTCACAATGTGTGGTCCTGATAGAGTGATTATCCTTTTTTCCCCAGATCTCATCTTTCAATGATCCAGACTTCCTGAAGCAGCTAGAAATGTCCATCAAATATGGCTTCCCGTTCCTTTTCCAAGATGTGGATGAGTACATCGACCCTGTGATTGACAATGTCCTGGAGAAGAATGTAAAAGGAGCAGAGGGCAGACAGGTCATCATGCTGGGTGACAAGGAGGTCGACTATGATCCCAACTTTAGACTGTACCTCAACACTAAACTGGCAAATCCCAAATATTCTCCATCAGTTTTTGGAAAAGCCATGGTCATTAACTACACTGGTAAGATCTTTTAGCATGGCAGCCATACTTTTCATTTGTAACATTTGACCAGCATGTACTAAAAGCTTTGCCTGTCTCTGTCCATGGATTTATTGTATCTATGTTGTTGTATCACATGTAGTGACCCTTAAGGGTCTAGAGGACCAGCTGCTGAGTGTTATCATGGGCTTTGAGAAGAAGGAGCTGGAGGAGCAGCGCGAGTATTTGATCCAAGAGACAAGTGACAATAAGATGCTGCTGAAGAAACTTGGGGACTCCCTGCTCAGAGAGCTGGCCACATCTACAGGCAACATGTTAGATAACACAGAGCTTATTTACACACTGGAGGAAACAAAGTCAAAAGCCAGTGAGGTCAGTTTGGCCGTATCAAGCATCAGTGATGGAAGAATATAAATTTCACTGAAATCACTGATCATGTTTTTTTTCATTGTTTGTTGTCGTGATCATCAGGTATTTGAGAAACTTGAGTTGGCTGAGAAGACAGCTGTGGACATTGATAAACTCAGAGACGGCTACCGACCTGCTGCCAAACGCGGTGCTATTCTGTTCTTCGTCCTGACAGAAATGGCTCTGGTGAACAGCATGTACCAGTACTCTCTAGCCTCCTACCTGGAAGTGTTTGACTTTTCACTGCGCAGATCTCTGCCTGACTCTGGCCTACTCCAAAGACTGAAGAACATCATGAACACTCTGACATACAGTGTTTATAACTATGGCTGCACAGGTAAAATAATAAGACTGGTTAATACATTGGATGAAAAAAGGTCAATTTCTTAAGACAGTATTTATTATCACCTTGTAAACTTTATAACCTGATCTGACTTCATATCCTCAGGTCTGTTTGAGAAACACAAGCTGCTCTTTTCCTTTAACATGACCATCAAGATTGAGCAGGCAGAAGGGAGGGCACCTCAGGAGGAGCTGGAGTTCTTTATAAAGGGTGAGATATCCAAAAAGTTTGGACTCTGCTAAAATATTTAGTTTGTTGATCCCCAGGGGGAAATTCAGTTACATTACAGTTGCTCCAACCAAGAACAGAAATATATGTAAGCATAGAGAATTATGAGAAAAATAGAAACTAAAAATAAGAAGTGTGTAAAAAAAAAAGTACATTATACTACAATATGTAACAAATATATATAGAGAAAAAATTGAAAAGAAGAAATATGTGAAAATATGTATATATATATAGATATAAATAATACATGAATTATGTGTCATAGCTGCTCACAGGGTTGAAATAATTCTAGGTCCAATCTACTCTCTCAGAGTGTCTGCCACTCCGAGGGAAGACCTGAAAAGTTTGGTGAGCTTGCAGATTGCAAACACCTTGTCTCACCCTCCCCTTCCAAGTGCGTAGGAGAACCTTTAGTGGCCACAAAACTTGCAAACATTGTGATAAGCCATAACTAGTGTCAGTGTTTGGTTTGTTCGTTCTGGGCTGCTGTAGAAACATGGCGGTGCAACATTGCAGCCTCCCTGAAAGAGGCCCCACAGCCTCTGTAGCTATAAAGGGTTAATTCTAAGGTAACAAAAAACTTAAGGATTCTTATTTTCAGATGATATGCACTAATGAAAACATACTCATGAATATTATGTTCCATTTCTGACACATTCTGTCAATAGATCCATGTCAGTCTTACACACTGGACCTTTAAGTAGACTACAGTTGAGCACACACAAACATGTGTATGATGATGATGATGATATGATGTTCAAAGCAAATGTTCTTTTGTTCCACCTCGTGTGTAAAGGTAATCTCTCCTTGGAAAAGAGCAAGCGCAAAAAGCCTTGTGACTGGCTTCCAGACCAGGGGTGGGAGGACATAGTGAAACTCGCAGAACTCTTTCCTGAGCAGTGTGGTTCTCTGCCTGATGATGTGGAGAAAAATACCACTGAATGGGAGTCTGTAAGTGATCACAGTGACAGGAATCATCACAGGTATTTCACTTAATCGGTTGAGAGTTTAACGCCTTATTTTTTTTTCTCCTCAGTGGTATGACTTAGATACCCCTGAACAAGCTCCATTCCCCATGAAATATGAGGAGAACCTGTCAGCTTTTCAGAAGCTGCTGCTGCTGCGCTGCTTCCGTGTTGACAGAGTCTACAGAGCTGTGACTGACTACGTGACTGTCACCATGGGCGAGAAGTGAGAGTGTTTCTATTGAGATAATGCAGTTTAAGATATACTCAGCATATGTACATGTATAATGTATACTGTCACTGTATATAGACCCCTGTGGTGCAAGTTAAGTTGACTAAACACAATTATTTGACAAGGTTTACAGATGATATACTTATTTAAACAGGAAGAAATCAACACCTGAGTTTCCATGTGTTCTCTTGTATTTCTGCTCAGATATGTTCAGCCTCCTGTGATCAACTTTGATGCAATTTACAAGCAGAGCACACCGTCCTCTCCCATTGTCTTCGTCCTGAGCCCTGGATCGGATCCAGGCAGTGACCTCATGAAACTAGCAGAGAGGTCAGGCTTTGGAGACAAGTTCAAGTTCCTTGCTATGGGCCAAGGCCAAGAGAAGGTACTGAAAACTATTCTTTTCCATATCAAAGTTATGAAGTTGTAAGTGTGGTCAAGTGAAACAAGCATCTGGATTTCTAAGTGAATACACAGAGTAATGATTAAAAGTAATGAAGCTGACTGTAATTGTCCTCTGTACCTGTGATAAAGGTGGCGCTGCAGTTGTTGGAGAAAGCCGTGTCCCGTGGTCACTGGCTGATGCTACAGAACTGCCACCTGCTGGTAAAGTGGCTAAAGGAACTGGAGAAGTCCTTAGAGAGGATCACCAAGCCCAACCCAAATTTCCGCTTGTGGGTCACCACCAACCCCACTAAGGATTTCCCCCTTGGCATCCTGCAGAAATCTCTGAAGGTGAAATACATTTTCTCTTTACCTTCAGTAGTGTTTTCCTTAGATGTTTTTTGCAGATGGTAGGATAGACTTTCTAAGATCCAGTAGTGGGAACAAGAATTTTGTTTTACAAAGCGAGGTGATATATTTTTTTATTGTATCTGGGGGCTAACCACATTCAATTTAATTTTGAATACATTTCAAATTGTTTTTTTAGAAACTAGTGTCATCATCTCCTTTAAAACAAGGGAAACTGCACTAAGAACATGTTAGTGTATGAGTTAGTTTTAAAAGTCTCGAAAGCTGAATATGAGACCAGATGGCTTGTTAAGACTGGTGCATTGAGACAGAAGACTTTGCAGAGAAACCATAACAATAATAGAGAAAACATGGTACCCAGGGGGTATTAGAAGTATTAAAGACACATTGAATTAAATATTATCAACATAGAGCTTAAAAGTACTGAATTTAATTTACAAGTGTTGAATTTAGTTCACAAAGTTCTCAAATCTTTTTTTGTTCTTTTGTAGGATTAAATAAATATCTTAATGTCCTAAGTAACTGTCTAATGTGTAAAATATATGTGTAATATTACAATTTATTCTTGTTTGGTGTGACTTGGATGATACTAGTCTGAACCACCGGAGTTGACCGTGGAGCGTGTGCGAGCTCTGGTGCAAATCAGTCAATTGTCAGGAAGAAAAACAAAGTGTTTTAGATCTCACTACTAACAAACTAACTTTAACTTGTAACCTCAGGATGAGCAAGTGTTGTTTTAATCCTAAGTGGTGACTATTGCTAGCAATACTGAAGAAATTACATGCAAGTATTATAATAAAATGTTTTTTTTAATTTAAGTACATGGTAAATAATTCTTGTCTAAGGCTTAAAATCCATACTGATTTCCCATCATATCCTTCATAAGGCACTTTTGCCAGTGTGCACTTGTAGTTGGCATTTAATTTCATTATGAGTGGTGCTAAAACGGTCTTTAAAAGTCTAGAAATTAATTTTGAGAACCACGGAGGTTTCCCCGAATAAGGTTTTTAAAATTGTCACTGTGTTTACATATCCTTTAATATTGTGTGCAGGTGGTGACGGAGCCTCCCAACGGTCTCAAGCTGAACATGAGAGCCACATACTCTAAAATCTCCCATGAGTCCTTGACTGCATGCCCACACCCTGCCTTCCGCAGCCTGGTGTATGTGCTGGCTTTTTTCCATGCTGTGGTGCAAGAGAGACGCAAGTATGGCAAGATTGGCTGGAATGTCCCCTGCGACTTCAACGAGTCGGATTTCTTCGTAAGTCGCGACAGGAGTCATTTACACTTTTTTTGTTTGTTTGTTTATGTTTAAGTGGTCTGATATCAGATAAAAGTTTCACTTTTCAGTGGTTTAAATAATGTAACTGTGCTCGCCAGGTGTGTATGGAGATCCTGGACACATACCTGACCAAAGCTCACAACCAAGGAGACACCAATATTCCCTGGGGAAGTCTTAAATATCTTATTGGGGAGGTTAGGCTAAATTTATTGTATTTTAACAAACTGTATATCTGTTATCTTGCTAGTTGATGCTGTAAGTTTAGTATGTGTGGCTAATATTCTGTAGGTGATGTATGGCGGGCGAGCCATCGATAGCTTTGACCGCAGGATACTGACTGTCTACATGGATGAGTATCTTGGAGACTTCCTCTTCCAGACCTTCCGGCGCTTCCACTTCTTCAGGAACAAGGATGTGGCTTATAATATCCCTCCAAATGGACCCAAGAAAACATATGTTGGTCAGTTCTTATTTTCATTACTTTATATTCTCTTACTTGTATTGCTTATATATTTTATTTTCTGTTTTGTTATTTTAACATGTTGAATAAATTGATTAAATAAAAAATAAATTAATTAAATAAATACCTTTAAAAAGTAAATTTTCTGTCATCACTCACAGCTTTAGCGTGTTCTCTGTTACAGATGAGATTGAGACCCTACCACTGGTAAACACACCAGAGGTAATGGGTCTTCATTCCAGTGCAGAGATAGGATACTACACACAGGCAGCTAAAGACATGTGGACTCACCTCATAGACCTGCAGCCTCAGACAGGTATCATGTAGCATCTTTTGTCTCTCGTCAAAGGAATAAACTGTTTTCTGCCTGGTAATACTTTCTGATGCCCATGTCTCCAATTCATTATGATACATTATAAACATACTTATAAGGCATTCTACTGTGCTTATAGCAATGTATAATTATAGTTATAAGCCGTCATAAATATTCATGATTTATAACAATTATCATAAGTATAACGACTTATAAGTTCAGATATAATACCTTAGAAATATTTTGGCTAGGATCATAGTGTATTAGAATTATTATGTAATACATTATACTTATTTAACTATACATTATGATGTAGTGTTTTGATTATTGTTGAAAAGCATTTTGAATATTTATGAGTGCTTATAACTATAATTATGCATCGCTATAAGCACAGTATGTCACATTCTAAGTTTGTTTATGATGCATTATAGACATGGGTGTCATAGAAAGTGTTATTGTAATAATAATTATTTCCTTTGCCACCATCCTGTTATGTGCTTCCTGTCTTTTGGCCTTCACACTCTCTCTCTTCTGCGTCAGGTGAATCTGGTGGAAGTATCAGCAGAGACGAGTACATCAGCCAGGTGGCTCAGGACATTCAGAACAAGCTGCCCAAGTTATTTGACATGGACGTGATCCGTAAAAAGTTTGGCACTGACATTTCCCCGACCTCAGTTGTGCTGCTTCAAGAACTAGAGCGCTTCAACAAACTCATCGTCCGCATGCAGCGCTCTCTGGCTGAGCTGCAGAGGGTGAGAGGGACGGGCAGAGGGCAACAAGATATTGTGAGACAGGTGTTGCATTTGCTTTGTGCTTCTCACAGGACTAGAATTGTTCTGATTCTGTCGTGTCCCACAGGCCTTGGCTGGTGAGGTGGGTATGAGCAGTGAGTTGGATGAGGTAGCTCGGGCCCTTTTTAACGGTCTCATCCCCGCCATTTGGAAGAAGCTGGCACCTGACACTCTGAAGTCCCTCGGCAACTGGATGAGCCATTTCAGGAGGCGTTATGAACAGTATAGTTACTGGGTGAGAATGCACACACACAATATCACTATCACTTCTAAGAGTTTAATACATCAGTGCAGAAACGAATCTTAACGTGGTGTGGTTCACAGCATTTTCACCTGTAGATAAAAACACAGTATACTATTTGTGATAAGAACCTGCCATACAGCAGCAACAACCTCAAACATTTCAAACCAACACAAACACAGTTACAAGGAAGCAGAAACAAGAAGTTGATTATTTTATTATCATTATCATTTTATTATTAAAATAAACGTTTTTTACACTTATTAGCACAAACATCTTTATTTATTTGTACTTATATTTGCTTTTGTAATTAAATTATTAGTAATGTCTCATGTGTCATTTGATTTTCCAATCTTTTTTTTTTAAATACAAATCAATCATTGTTTAGAAAAATTACATACCCTAAAAATATTTGGTGTCACCCATCCCTATTTTTGTTTATCTTGTGTCCACCAGGTGGATGAGGGAGAGCCAAAGGTTATGTGGCTATCGGGACTCCATATCCCAGAGTCCTACCTGACAGCCCTGATCCAAGCTGCATGCAGGAAGAATGGCTGGCCTCTGGATCTTTCCACAATGTACACACAGGTGACCCAATACCGCAGCGAAGATGAAGTCAGTGACAGACCTGGACAGGGTAATGAAATAACACTCAGTGTTTGCACCATGCAGCATTAGTGAGGAGCTACAAAGAATGACAGTCTCTTTCCCTGCAGGCTGCTTTGTGTCTGGCCTGTATCTGGAGGGAGCAGAGTGGGACATGGAGAACAGCTGCCTCGTGAGGAGTAAACCAAAAACTCTGGTTGTTGAACTGCCCATTCTCAAAGTCATCCCCATAGAGACACGTCGCCTCAGGTTACAGGTGTGAACCACAGGCTCTGCAGGCCTCCATACAAAACTTCAGGTCACCATTTTGATGGTTTTATCAACTGTTGTGTGTATGTTTGTGTGTTTTGTGCCATAGAACACGCTGCGAACACCGGTGTACACCACGTCCTTGAGGAGGAATGCAATGGGTGTGGGGTTGGTGTTCGAGGCAGACTTGTTCACCACCATGCACATCTCCCACTGGGCGCTCCAGGGAGTCTGTTTATGCCTCAACGCTGACTGAAGACAACCCTCGGCCACACTCAGCTGGTTAGCTGTCCCACAATCTGGTCCAACGTGTTAATTTAGTGATTTAAAAAAAAATAAATAAATAAATAAAAAGTTTTCATCATTAAAAAAAAAAAAGCCTGATTTTTTATTTTTTCAAAGAAGAAAACAAATAACCTTTGATACTTTTGTTTGTTATGATTAAAGATTGTACATGTTTTAAAAAATAAATTGACAGAGACACATAAGAAAACTTGATGGGATTTTTTTTTTTTGACTTATTTACTTCACAGGTTGCCAGTCTGGGGGTCCTGATCTCCACCAGGGGTCACCAAGCCTCATCGGGGGTCGCAAAGCCTTGATTTTAAATTTCAAAATATACAGTAGGCCTATATGTAAGCATTTCTATCTAACTACTTCGATTATTTTTAAGATACGAACTATATAAATATAAAAATCTTCCAGGATATGGGCATTGTGAGGACCTGAATAAATGCTATATTCACAGAGCCTTCACTCTGTGCTAGCCGCTCAGTGCAGTAGAGGTAACAGCGTTTGCTTTATTGTAACATTTAACAAACAGATCTAATGCAGCTCTGAGTAATCGAGGCTGCTGAGGTCAGCATGCCAAGGCAGGTGAAGCTTACTCTGAAAATCAGACAGCACTGAGTGGCCTCATAAAATGCCAAGGGTGTCCCTGAAACAGAAAACTCTGACACATCATTTTCAAGACCTCCCCCAACCCCATCCCCACTCTCAAACTCTTTCCGTTTGTTGTGACTGAGGGCAGATTGGGCATAACTCAGTAAGTCCCACTCAAGTGCAAGTGTTCGCCTTCTTCCTGTAGTATAGAGGGTGATTAGTGACTTAGTATCTCAAAATCCATTGTTTTCATTACTTTCAAAGTCATTACTTTGAGAAACCAGGTCATTATATTGAGATGCTAAGTCATTATTTTGACATATTAATTCATAATTTTGAGTTATGATGTCATTATTTTAGAAAGTTTCTCATTATTTCAGGATACAAAGTCTTTGATAATCTTGGACACTAACAATGCATTTCTAAGTTTTGAGCGTTTCCTTCTTTTTAAATCCTTTCCCATCAAAAGTAAATACTTTAATTTTGTAACTACAACTATTCCTGCTGGCCTAACCCTTCTCATGAAAAGTCATCTTCAGTTTCAAGAAGCACTTAGAGTAGAACCTCCTCTGATGATAAATGGTATTGATATTATGGACTCAAAATGTAGCAGCAAACATATACGTACGTAACACACTTAACGAAAGGAGGAAAATATCTCCAAGATGGAAGGTCTTCTGGAACAACATCTTTATAGACACCGACTGGCAGAGGTCCTGGTTATTACCATACAAGTACTGTATTAGTAATAAGATTAAAGAAACATACATCAAAATTCTACACAATAAATATCCAACAAATTTATATTTCTCTAATATTTTAGACAAGAATCAGAATCTTTAACACATTTGTTTTACTTTTGTATACACTCAATCACCATCTGGGCTCAACTGGAAAATTATATATAGACGATATCAAAATGTCATTGTGTACTTTGAACACAAAAAACCCCACAACATTGACTTTATTGGGAATTTATTAATCATGTATGGTATATTTCACATAAACAAATGTACATTTACCAAAGTTTCCCCCAACTTTATAGGTGTCCTACTTTCCTACTTCCTACTTTAAGGAATATATTAAAATTCTGGCATTTATTGATACTTTTTTTTTCAAGTAGCAAAACCATTACACTGAAGAAGAATGATGAGTATGATTATGAGTTGCCCTTTATTTCATCCCTCTTCCTTTCTTACTTTATCTGTTTACTTATTTATTTATTAATTTGTTTTAATTTTTTTTTCTTTTTCTTTACAACCACAAACAGATCCAATTAGCAGGCATTATTTATTATAATGTTTTGTTTTTCTATTCCACTGTGCTGAATGCATGTCTGTTCTGTTTGTATATCTGAATATTGTTCAATAATGTTCACTTGAAAAAAAGACATAACCTGGAAAAAAGGTCCTTCTACACGCCAGTCTTCTGGTCCAACAGCACCACTCTGTGGCGAAGGACAAAACAAATGTAATAATCACCATGGTAACGATAATAATATCACATAATGCATGAAAACGTCATTCTGATGTTTTGATTGCATGTCACTCACACTAAACTCGGCTCGGCTGCAGAGATGTTTACGGCTCATTGCTCCATAAATAATATAATTACTATGTGCAATAATTCAACTGCGTCATACATACTGTAGGCTACAACATTATTATTTACAGTTAGAAATTGTAGCTTGATGCACATGTTTGCACACTTACTTTTCTTGTTTTGTTTATTTTCTATTACGTATGTGTTTTTTTCCTATAGGTCTACACAGATTTTTGATTTGAACAAAATAAAACAAGATTAATTTGCAACAGACTTTCAACAGGCAAGATAAATTAATATTTTACATCGGAAAAAGAAAATGAAGAGGCGACATACTTGTCTGGTCCTTCCTCTCTTCTATACTAATCCATCAATAATCAATCAATCAGTCTTTTTTACATATTGTTTTTACATATTCCAGAATAAAAGGCATTTTTTCATACTTCTTATTTGTTGTATATTTTTGTTATATGTTGTAGTAAAATGCATTTTTAAAACATAGCTACCTCTTACTTTATATTTTATTATAATTTCTTTATGCTGATATATCAATAAAGCATTTCTGATTCTGATATATGGCTCGATAAAAGGTAAACGACTTAGCGGAACTCAATAGTGGACTTCCAGCCGATAATATTACATCACAATAATGCGTTGATTGTCTGGGCCATGTGTCACAAATTTAATTAACCTACATGGTATCAGATTATGACAATGAAAGCCATCAAAATCAAATTAAACCTACCTTTAAGAAAGAGCTCAGGCTCTCTGCCCTCGTTATAATGTGTTGTCAGTCACTAATGAGAAAGCTTCGCGTGAAATGAGTGATGAAGCTCCATGCAGCAGTTCCGTCCAATCAATATCCTACAATCGATAGTCTGAGAGTTTAATGTTGTACCCGGCTTCACCCGACAACATTTTAAACTCCACCCATCCGTCTTTCACGGCTGCACAGCCCGGGCTACTTCACACACAGCTCAGCGTGCTGCACTGTGGGAATAGCAGGTTGATGAGACGCACAAACTGATGCAGTTCTACAAGTTGTCACTCAGAAAGTTGTCGATGGGGGCTTTGCACTGAAAACGCAAGAACTGCACATGCAATGGAGATGAAGGTGTCTCTGGGCAGATCCTCAGGTAAGTTTGACTCACCTCTGAAGGAGTTTGATTGTAAAACTGCTGCAGGCTGTAAAACATAAATATTAAACAGCTACTGAATACTGAATTTGATATAATATATTATTTACCCTATCATGTTTGTTAAATGGTTTGGTTGTTGTTACTCTGATACAGTTTTAGTCCTGCAACTCAAATAAAACCACTTTTCTTCTCTACGTATGTACTTAATAGACATTAATTGGAGTAAAAGTACACTTCTGGTGAACAGTTGTCTATTATGATGTTTACTGTGCAAAAGCTACATGTGCAACAAATGAGGAAAACTGAAACTGATCCTTTAAGACTGATTTATTTATGAAGTGAGATATTGAATGAATTAATGAACAGGCAACTTAATGAGGCCACATTAGTCAATAATGGTTTTTACAGAGGCACACACACGGCTGATTCCTCATAAATGAAATGGTAAAATGTGCCTTTGTCATGTGTGGCGTTCAGTTTGTCACTGACATGTTTGTGCGGCTCTCAGTGTAATCCTGTGCTGACAAGGGTGGTCAGACATAGACTGGAGAAAGGAGAGCGTGACTGTTTTCTAGGGAAATCCAGCAAACATGTCCAGCGTCATTCAGTTTAATGAGCTCTCTAATGTATGAACACTGTGGCTTTTATTAGCTGTTCTAAATCATCACAGCCCCAGGCAAAGATGAAAATGGCAAAAACTGTGGTTATGTCCTGATAGCTAATAGGACAGTGTTTTCATCTGTGTGGAGCCATGTGGATAATGTTCAGTGGTGTGCAGAGACTCTTGAGAGGGACGCGGGGGCAAATTGTGATGTGGTGGCTCTGCTGGATGTTGGGTGAAGTGTTTACCATTGTACAAATCATCAAGCGTATGAATCCTGGCTCAGATCCTTCAGTGCGTGGCCCCCTCACCCCATGTTTTTGGTCACTGCTCACAATAACTACTAGTGCACATAAAGCAGAGATGTCAAAGAAACTGTCTTTAACAGAGAGCTTCTCCATGGAGGAGTTGTGTGCAGGAAGCTCAGTTTTAAAGGGACAGTTCATCCCAAAATCAAGAAGACATATTTCTCCTGCTTTTTATCTATCTAGATTGTTTTGGTGTGAGTTTTGGTGATATTGCCTGTAGAGATATCTGCTCTCTGTTGAATATATCAGAACTGGTGTCTTTTTTGTGACATCATGACACGGTTATTCAAGATGATCCACAGACCTTGTTGTGAGCAGTTTCATGTAAAGAAAGTAGTTATGGTAGATTCTACTATAGAGAGAAAATGGCTCCTACATGGATCTGCTCCCAACAATCTCTGTGAATGATCCTGAGTGACGACCATGTTCATCATAGGTGGGAAACCAGTTTCTGTATTGAATGACAGTGGTTGAAACAGCAGCAATACAGCCGAAAACACGAATAAAGAAATGAAAAAGAAAGCCGAAATAGAGCCAACAAAATACTGTTTGTATCAGGAAAAATGTGTTTTTAATTGGTTTTACCTCAATGAGTTTACTCTTGTGGCACAGTGCTTTGTTGTGCCTCTTTTTATAGAAAAAATGTTTAGCACTGGTCAGGGGGTGTTTGTCTGAAAAAGTATTTCAAAGAGAGTACATAATTGAAAAAAGTTTGAGAACCAGGGATCAATGAAAACTTTACTAATAAAATTAAGTTGTGCAAGTGTTTTTTTTTTTTGTTTGTTTTTTTTTTACAAAACTGGAACAGGAATCCCCCAAGGAACTGTCTTGGGTCCTCCGCTTTGCAGTTTGTATATTAAAGGCCTTCCAGAAATATTCCCTGGTATAGGTTTTCAGATCTGCGCTGACTGGAGACACAGTCATCCGTATCTGGCAAAACCTGTGAAGCTGTTGCAGAAAAGCTAACAACAAATACAGAGAAAAGTATCCGCTTGGCTTGATGCTTCCTGTTTCATACTAAACACTAACAAAACAGTCTGTCTGTTTTTACATTTAAAATACTACCACAGGGTGACCAGATGTCAACAAAAAAACAAACACGGGACAAATAGTATGTTTTTATGAGACTATATTATAACAACTTAACCAATGCTGAGAGGTAGTCTAAAATTTTGATATTAAAAAATAAACATTTCTATTCTGCCCCTTAGCTCGTCACATCTCTCTGCTTTGCTGTCTGGTTGATTCAATAGCGCTTAACAGACAATATTTAAGCAGTTTTTCATGGTGATTCTCAATTTTCCCTGTTGGGTGTAGGCTAACAAAGACAGCGACATGGTAACCTTCTCTTCACCCACATGTGCACGCTTTGATTAACATCAAACACAGTCCTGTGATGACAGCCGTCCCTGCTTTCTTCACAGCCATTGGATAAAATTTAGAAAAAAACATCTGTCCTACCGTGGTTTGACTTTTGAAAACTAGAGGCAATCAGAACGTGGGACATGGTCTCACCTGGTCAGTCTATACTGTACCTGCAACAGAATCCCTGAATGTTAGAATTAAAGGTGAGCTCATTGAACAATAACAGGTGAAGTATTTCGGGATGATTTTAGACCTTAGCTGTTTTACTGTAAGATGATAAGTAATTGCTTGATATTTGAGTGTGCCTTGTTGCTTCTATTTTCAATGATATTCTCACATTTATCCTATGATTTCAGTATCTGGTCTCAGGCCAAACAGTCTGTAATTAAACCCCTTAAGTGTCTTTACAATCTGCCTTGAAAATTTTTAATAAAAAACAAATGCCACCACTGCAAGTACCACCGTCAGTACCGAATTCTGAAGGTGAAATGCGCAGATTTATTGCAAATCACCAACTACTCAACAAACAAGAGTTCTGGTTAATTCAGCAACAAACCTGCACTCATGTCTAGTTTTTAAATGTAGTCTCTTTAAACATGTAGTATCTTGCTGCAAACAGTTTACTTTCTTTTTGCTTCACTGTTTCAGTCTCTTAATTTCACAAAAGCCCTTCTCAGGATGGCTTCAGATAACTGATTTCGGTTTGTCTAAGCTGTATCTGTCGTAATCAAATAAACCATTGATTAATAAATAATTGCATTACTGACTTCTTTAGGAAAACAATATTCACTTGCATTTTCTAGCTACAGAAGATACAATCTTTGCGGTTGTACTAAGTAGCTTCAAGTTTCACTTTTCTGTCAGTGACATTTGAAGCTCTCAGCAGACTTCCACTCTGCTGGAAGTAAATATCCATATTTTGTGGTCACAGTGTTTTGAGAGTTGACATGCTGTTTTACAATGATAGTCATTGTTTACAATCAGCAACTCTGATGTTTTGTTCAATCTGATAGAACTCAACATTTTATCTGCACACATTCGATTAGAGAAGCGGGTAAGAGTGTTATGATTTTATGGAAACATTTGTGTGGCCTTCAGTGATGTCTGCTGACTAATGTAAGCTGTTTAAGAGATATAAACCACACAGACCAGGTTGGAGTAGCCATCATGTAATGGAAATGCCGCAGTATAAACGCCCTCCAAACTTGATCTACACTCACTTTAGCTTATATGTATTAAAGTGATAAGCACTGATGCCCCTTTTATTCAATTAACAAGTTGCTGGTGATGATGTTCACCTCACTGCACTCAAACAAAATTACATTTACTTTATCAACTGCTGACATTTCCATATTGCTAAGTGTTTGTCGACATACATTGATTGTATTATGCAATACCCTGAGCTCAACACGCCCAAGACGTGTTTGTGACATTTATTGCAGTTATTGTATTTACAGTTGCAAATTTAGTCATAATCTTGGTGATAGTATTTGGCAGACTGCCTGGCTGTAGTTTGGATAAATGACACCTTTACATGGGAAATGGAGTCAAGTCAAATAAAACTCAAATTTATTTCTGTAGCACATTTAAAGCAACATGAGCTGACCCATGTATTTTACAAACATAAGCAGAGGATGATCGGTCAACAGGGCAGACAACAGAATCATGCATATACCCAGGAAGTGATCAAGATAAAATCAGTGAGTAATATCAAAAATTACAAACCCCAATTCCAAAAGCTGGGACGCTTTGTAAAGCATGTAAAACAGAATGCAGTGACTTGTAAGTACTTTTCAAGTCATATTCAACTGAATACAGTACAAATACATGAAATTAATGTTAAAACTGATTAACTAAAAAACTAATTGTTTTTTTGTAATTATACACTCAGTCTGAATTTGATGCCTGCAACACATTTTTTAAAAATTGTGACACGGGCAACAAAAGACTGGGAAAGTTGTGGAAACCTCAAAAGACACCAGTTTGGACTGGACTCACATCTGTAAAGGCCCCATTAATGCTGAGAGGCACACACAGGTTTTGAGACGACGTCTTTTTCAGGGATGTCCCTGCTTATTTCACCAGGACAGTGCCACGGCACAACAGTGTTTTGTAGTAAAAGAGTGTGGGCACTAGACTGGCTTTCCCTTGACCTGTCTCCCAGTGGAAATGTGTGGTGCAATATGAAGTACAAAATACAACAACAGAGACCACGGTAATTTAAACAAGTTTGGGAAACTTCCATAATTAGTGTCCTTAGTTCTCAAACACTTACTCAGAAAAGGGGATATAACATGGAAATGTGTTGCAGGCATCAAAAAATAAAGTTAATCAGTTTGGACATTTATTATCTTTTCTTTAGGGTTGGGTGATGTCTACTAAATTAGTATATGACATGTCCACAATAAAACATTATGATGGATGATGATATGGTTGCTGGGTCTAAGAGGGTCTTTGTCTGTCTGTAACTTAGTTGTGTTTAATAAGAAAATAATAAACATGTCGATGAACTGGCGACTTGGCCAGGGTGTGCCCCGCCTCTCGCCCAGTGTCAGCTGGGATAGACTCCAACCCTCTGCGACACCCTGAGGATAAGTGGTTATGGAGAATGAATGAATTAAACATGTCATGGTGACATAGTGCAATGAACAGCAGCAACAGCTTGTTTTTATTTTGAGGGGGCCTGAGGGGACACACTGTCAGCCATCACAATCCCATCTTCCTGACGCCCAACCCTACTGTACTGTATTCAGTTGAATATAGGTCAAAGTATTTTCAAATACTTGCCTTCTGTTTTTATTTATGTTTTGCACAGTATCCCAACTTTTCAACAGGCCACTTAGTAGTAATAATTTAAGTATGCTAAAAAGCTAAACAAAGAGGCAGGTCACACTTTCCTCAACATCTCATCATAGATTCACAGTTACTTGAGAGAGAAATTTAGTGACCCGGACCTTTAAAATGTATTTGTTTAAATAAATAATCAATTTGCCAGGAAGTTCTTGCAGAAAGTACCTGCTCATCAATCGATCTACCAAGTGTCTCTCTACAGATTGGACGTATCCAGGACAGCATATTGCTGCACTTAGACTACATAGCTGTAATGGACACAGCGCATTTCAGGTTAAGTGATTTTTGTCTGACCAGTTGTCTAGAGCTCTGGTAACCTACATGCAGCAGTTTCCATGTTGTGTCTTTGACCTTCACTTGCAATAATCTGTCTGTTGATGGTGTTTGTCAGTGAAGCAGTGAAAGTACACTGAACTGAACATTTTGTGCTATTATTCAGTTGAATTACAAAACCCTCCATTGTTCCAGGCTTTGGTTACACAGCCCTCTGGCAGCAATTCTCTTTCTGTCATGAACTAAACTGTGCACATTTAAAATTTAGCATTTCAATAACGTACTGTAGGCACCAGCATGTCTGGCAGCCATGTGTTGTTTTCTTGTGGACTCTGTGGAGGAGAGCAGCTGAAGGGAGATGTTGCTGCTGAACCTGTGGAGAATCATTTCTGAGATGTAAAGTACCCCTGAATGTTTGTGAGTCATCATGTTGTTTGGACTCTGAGTGCCGCCCTGCGGCTCTTCCTGTTGGTCTTAATGAAGCCGAATGCACACATGAGGCAGGGAGCGCACATCAGCACATACCGAATCAAAATCTCTGACTGTAGATGGTTAATTCTCCATCATAAACAAATTAAAATGCATTATTGTATGCTAACTCGGTTAACCTGGGCAGTGACCTCTTTAGGATTCAGAATGGTAGCATCTACATTATGTAATAAATCAATTACAACAATGTAATGGTTCTGTGGTTATATGCAGAAGCGGAAAAGATGAATTTATAATGGGCATTAAGCCATTTTTTTCTTATTGTGCAGATTATTACCCTCTAAACTAATAATACTGTGTTGATTGACAGTTTGCTGCTCATTAGTTTTGAACATCCACATTAATTCATATTGTACATTTATAGCTGAAAAAGATAACATTACATAGTAGTTAAGGTCTTCATACTGTGCTTACAACATATACTGTGTATTCAGTCAGTGAAGCCTGTATGCCAACTTTTATTTCACTCATCAAAAATCATTCAAAGTTTATTCCTCAACAGTTTAATTCAGGAACATAATGTTGTTTGTTACTACACATTTCTCTCCATATAGAGGTCAGCTATGCAGGATTTTCTACCAAAACAATGTATTTACTCATTCAAAAATAATGCCTCTCAATCATCACCCACAACCCACCAGAAGTGTGTGGTGGCACCTGCATCCTCAGAGACCTTACACTCTGCATGTACTGTCATATTTTCTCATTATTTTGCTGTGTACAACCCAAAATGTTGGTATTTGACGTCCTGGGAATGAGACTTGACAATCAATTATCTTTCTGGTGTTTTTACAAACGGTAACTGACAAATACTGTTCTACCTTTAACTATAAACTGGTTTTAATCGAAAATCTAACCTGGTCAGACGAGTTTTGGAAAGCAAGATGCCTCATTGTTCTCCATTAGTGTCAAGTATCGGAGGGTAAAAAGGAATTTTAAAGGTGTGTTAAAAATGTATGAGGGCTGTAACCCGAGAGAGATAAGTAGGGAGCTGGGCCGCTGATCACCTGCAAATTTTACTGATCTGAACTTACAGGCTCGAACATTTTACTGATAAGCAACTGGTATTATGGTTTAAGTGGGTGATAGGATGCCTTTCAAGATAAAAGCAGAAATAAAGCAACTTGAATAAATGTATATGAGTTAGGGGTGGGAGAAAAACTGATACAGCAGAGTATCATGATATTTTGCATGGCAATATTTTATTGATATACGGATGCCAATTGATCTATCAATCAGTCAATGTTTTATTACATTAACTGCTAATAATGCAAATACAAATTTTACTTTTTGTTGTTGTAATAATAAAATTAATTACTTTTACAGACCACTAGATGGTGCAGGCCAGCAGCAAACACATCACAATTTATTTATTGTAATTCAACAGTAATGTACTTTAAAATTCCCCAGCTGCAATTGCAAGTTGCAATGTTCAAAATACCTGTAACAGTACAGTAGTCTACAGACACTTGCATTTAGTTAAGATGGGTTATGTAGAATTTAATACAAACAGTTCAGTTTGTCACTGCCACTGTCCTGTAACAAAAGTGACTGAAGGAGATGAACAGACTGAAAACGTTTTTTTTATTTGATAAAACAGATGTTGACAAAGTTTTCCTCTGGGGACATAATTTGCAGTTCAAAAGGTAACAAATTGCAATACAACACAGTATGTTTTATTACAATATTAAAAACGCAAAACATTTGAAATATTGGTAATATCATATTGTTACTCAAGTGTTATAATATTGTATTGTGGGCCTGGTCACACCTGGTTCACACCCCTAACATCAGTACAGTAGACGCACACACTTTGTCTCATGTTTATGTTTGTGTGTGTTTTCAGGATCATGTCATCAGGGCAGCAGTATGTTCGTGCCCCTGCTGGAGAGTCGGGCCTCCAGCTCCTCTGGAGCTGACAGACATGTTCGAATCAATCCCACCATCAGCCACTCCACATCCTGGAGCTCCTCGCTCAACAACAGTTTCCACTCTGGAGACACGGACAGCGACCAACACTCAGGTGAGTCTGCCAGTAGCCGCTGTGGATCCAGTTTTTTTTTACATGCATCACATCATCTATTGTCTAACCATGCTTGTTGAACATAGTGATGCACATCTTATGTGTATATAAAGTATGACCTTAAAGGGACAGTTCACCCTAAAATCAAAAATGCATTTTTCCCCCTATGGCCTCTGCTGTAGAGATGTCTGCCTTCTCTCTAATATAATGGAACTATGTGGCACTCAGCTTGTGGTGCTCAAAGCACTAAAACTCAACAGCAGCGTCTCTTTCCAGAAATCATGACCCAGTTACCCAATTTAATCCACAGATCTCGTTGTGAGCAGTTTCATGTAGGAGCTGTTTTCTTTCTACGGTACAAAGAAAGTACAGTTTTACTTCCAACATATCTTAAGTAACCAGGTCATGATTTCTTAAAAGAGACACTGTTTTTGTATTTTTCAGGGTATTTTTTTGTTCTTTGAGCACCACAAACCAACTGCTGTCCAGTTCCATTATATTTGAAAGAAGGCAGACATGGCTGATATCTCTAAAACTCAGCATCTCAAACTAAAACTACCTAGATTGATAAATAACACTACAGGTAAGAGAAAAACATGCATTTTTGATTTCTGGGTGATCTGTCCTTAATCCTAACCCTTCAATACTGAGAATTTAAGCAAATTCCTTAAAGAATATGGACCATACGACTCTGCCATTGCGAGTGTTAATGAGGCAGTTGAACACAGTGGATTAATCGATTAGACAATTAATTGATAGACAGAAAATGAATTGGCAAAAATTCTCTCCCAGATGTGAAGTGTGAAGCAACTCATAAAATAAATCTTTGGCTTCTGGACTTTTTTGACAAAAGCAGTTTAAACACATCAGCTTGGACCATGGGAAACATATGCTGGACATTTTTTAACTGTTTTCTGAAATGGTACAAACATTTACTCAGGGTTTTCCAAAATGACTTGTGTGCAAGGAAAAATATAATGGTGGTGTAATTGTGGTATTCTTAGTATTACTGCTGGGTTTCTGGGCCTGCTCATGTATCTCTGATGTTCAATCAGTGGGAAACTCTACTGTATCTGTGTCTGAGGCTGTGCATGGTTCATTCTCTTTGTTCTCTATGTTGCAGATCATATGTAACTTTAATGCAATTTAATTCAAATTGTTGCAATATCTTCAATAGCATCCGAGTGTGCCACCTTCACCATGGCAACAGCTATGAATAGACTATGTTGTTGTCGTTTTTTGTTTTGTTTTGTTTTGTTTTAGAAGGTGTGGGGGATTGGGGGTGTGTCAGCCTGGTCGGGATGTAGCAGGGGGTGCATACCTTAAAAAATCTGAGAACTGCTGGACTAAATGATTGATGATTCATAAAGTTTAGAGCCTCAGTTGAACTGTTTGCTCTGACCTTTTAAAATACCTTGATCAGCAGATCAGACCCCTCGCCTGCCAAGCCTTACATAGCCAGTAACTGAGCTACACGTGTTGACGGTAGAGGTCTTTGTCATTCAGGTGCCTCTTGTGAAAGTGGAGAGTTCTTTGATTCTTTCAAAAGAGTGCAAAAACAAAACCAGATTAAGCAATGAGAGACGTGCTGAAAATTAGGGAGTGTTTAATTCCCTCTGAAATATCTCTCCCTGCACCTGCTCGAGTACTTTGACTACTAATTTTAGTGTTACTTTGTAAATAGCTTATTACCATTATCATCCAACTGCAGCTAATTTGCAGTTATATAATTCTGTCTGCTCATTGCTGACATCCAAAAAACACAGAAAATTAAGTATGTTGCAGTGCAGATGTTGGGGATTTAACATGTTTTAAAATTTAATTATTGTCTGAATGTTAACAGCCCCAGTTATTCATCTTTTTAACCACAAGGTGGCAGTATTTTATTTACCTAAAACCCTGCTCCCTCTGCAGCGCTATCATCTGACCTACATCTCTAAACTAACAGGCAGGAACAGAGGAGATGAAATTTTAAGTGGGACTGACCGTATAAGAGCTGTTTACTTATTTATCCATCGGCCTGGTGGAAGAAATGCATTTGCCTGGCTGCTCGATGACATGTTATAGGTGCTGGCACGCACAGCCCTGCCACCAGTCCTCAATAAACATCAGAACAGTGGGAGGAGGAGAGGCGTGCTGAGCCGCAAGAAAGCAGATGGTATTTGCATCTATGACAGATGCCAGACTACTCCCCAGAATACCAGCACAGACAGAGATTGATACACAAAAGTGGGAGCACAGACCAAACTGCAACCTGTGTTACTGTGACCCGGTGAAGTCAGTTTAGTGTCTGCGCACAGAGAAACAACATGAACAACACAGGGCTTCCTCTCTCGTCAGTTTCAGATCCTGACTGGGGGTCTGCTGCTCTGTAACTCGGTGTGGTTGACATTGAGATAAGACCAGTGACCTTGCAGATAAACCATGATAATATCTCCGGTTTGGATTGAAGACCCAAGGCTAAGTGATAAGGGGACAATGTTGTTTGTGTTGCCTACATACTCTCACTAAGGGGCAGGTGTAGCTGCCACATAAATTAACTGTGTGACTGATAAATAAAATGCTTCCTATTCAGTTTTTTCCATGCCACATATAAATGTTAAAAGCTGCCAAAAACAGTAAAATGTGCAGGCAGAATAGAACAGAATATCTTAAGTGCACATGTGCAACAAGATTAGGTTTGCAGCTTCCTTGCTCAATGCTATGAAAATAAATGGGGTATTTAAACAATAGATAAAATAAATTAGCAATAAAGTAATGAGCAGTATAAACATTGTCTGGCAGATGATAAAAGAGCCACATCAAGGCAGTAGTTTATATCAGTGAAATTGAAAAAGAAACTGTAAAGACAAGGGAGAGTATAGCAGAAATATATCCTCTATATCTAATAAAGTTACAGGATTTAATAGTTGGCTATAAAATTATGCTGCTGCTGTTTTTAACACCCTACTCAGTTTTCATGACTGATATAACATTTGTTCTCAAAGAGGGATCCCCCTGCCACTCCAGCAGCAGCAGTGTGTCAGCACAGGCCTGAGCTGAGCTGTGAACCCACTGTAGTAGTGAGCTATAATATTGATTGTTCTGAGTTTTTTCTCACAGCCTTTCAGTCTTAGCTACAGTCCTGCCAAAGCAATTGGTTCAGCCAGGGGGGAAAACGTCAAACAGCCCCTTCATTCCCTGTATTGATGTTTTGGTCTATTTTTATTTATTTATTATTTATTTGTTGCATAAAGTTATGGTTAAGCCTGTCTGTGACTGTCGGCCAGAAACTGGTGGCTTCCGTCAACAACAACAACACTGGATATTGTCATCTGTGTTTATGTTGAAGGTTACATGTTGTCCAATAGGTTTAGAAAATCTGATGTCCCTTCTGTATGTGAAATCCGTTCTGAATTTTCTGGAATAATGCGCAGTAGTCTTGATGACTTGTCAAAGATTTCTTTTTCACAGCAGCCACATGGATATACCCACCAAACTAGAGAAAACCTGTCTCAAAGCCTGTTGCACACCATTGCAGAG
>JAJHUR010072283.1:6657-20523 GCA_027495735.1 Lutjanus campechanus
AACACCAACATTCCTGTCCCTTGTAATGTTATCTTAGCTTGAGTGCAAAGAGAAAACCTGGCCCAGTACCCATTAAGAGCAAAAAGAGGTGAAACTCAGGAAGGATCAGTTGTTGTGCTTTCACAGGATCAGCTCGATCTCTCTTTTTATTTTACTTTTTAACCAAAGTTTTATTATATGAACCCCACAACCATCCCCTTAATGGGAGGTAATTGAAAAAGAAAATATCCATCAGTTCAGAGGAATAATCTTAAATTCCAATGATGCTGTGTTCATGTTTCTTGATGTGCTGATTGTACTGCAGTTTGCTTGGGAAAGTGCACAGGTAGAAAGAGAATATTTTATTCAAGCAAATGTAAGTACTTTTGTAAAGATCTGCTTAGATAAAAGTGAGAAGTACATATTTTGTTCCCGTACAATAACAAGGAACTTCAGGTAAAAGAAATATGTATTTCCATCGCAGCATTTTGTGTTTTTCTGAGTAACAGATTTGGGTGCATTTCTAGAAAAAGTAATATTTTATATGATGAAAGATTGTCTTAGTATTTTCATTCCCTCATTTCTTTCCATTTTCCACCTTTGCAATATTTCTGTCTGTTCTCCTCCCTCCCTGCTCCCCCTTCCTCCTCCAGGATAGCTCCCTGCTCTGTCTCCATCTCTTCAAATCCCCACACTCTTTCCTTCCTCCCCTTATCATCCCTTCTCCACTTCCTTCTTCATCACCATCAGCCCAAAAGCCTCCTCTGCTGCTTCCCTTCCCCTCTTTCTCCCTCCCTCCCTTCCTTCCCTCTACTCACCTGCATGTCTCTCTCCAGTTGCAGCAGATGAAAACGGTGCCAGGTGACAAAACCAGGGCCCTCGTGGGAGAAGTCGACACCGCCAAAGCTGGTCTGGCCTGGCCCCAGGTAGGTTTTACTGACGGAGTAATAGTGGCTCCAAACAAAATAGTTGTAAATGGTGATGTTCTCAAACTGTGGGGTGTTGCCGTCGGCCCCGAACACCTCCTGGTAGCTGCAGATGAGGGGAGCAGCGGGGTAAATGTCACCTTGTGTTTTTTCCTGCACACTGCTCTGTTTGTACTTTTGTTTTTCAATGCAGAAAAAGTCTCAAAACTCATATTGGTTGATTTGATGTGTGGGAATACTGTGTGTACATTTTATTTCTGTGTGTAGCTGCCTTGGGGAGCTCCAAATATGAAGCCTGTTGCTAAAATCCTGGGCTTGGCCATTAACACAGAAGAAATGTAATTTTTTATTAGGAGATTAAAAGAGTTCTTCTACCTGCAGCTCAGAGTTGCCTAGAAAATTAATCTACTATAATCCTCAGCTGACTTGGAAGGAGGTTATTCACAGATTTATGTACTGTTACTTAGAAGATTATAAATCCCTTTACTCCTGCCTAAACTGATAATGTGTTCTTCCACCTGCAGCTTAAACAGAAAGCTGCCATGAGAATTTTTTTATGATTTCACTGATAATTTTCAAAAACACAGCTTGGGTCCACCCATAGCTAAATTACAGAGCTTTCAACTAACCAGACTCAGCTAGACCGAGTCTGCAGCTCCTTGGGCAAAACTGTCTGGATATACGAGACCAAAGACTGGTTGAATAAAGATCAGTCTCCCTTTGAAATTACTTCATCAGTTCGTTAAATATTCTTACTGTAGAATAATTTTTATGAGAACCCCATATATATGCTTATGTGCATACCGTCGTGTGCAGATGACCAGGTCAGGGTGAACAGTCCTCTTAGCTTGGTCCAAAGCGTTCACAAATGCCCGCTTCTCGGCAGAGCTCATCTGCATGATATTCCTCCTAACTGGAGCGAGTTTAATGGAGGGAGAAGAGGACAGGAGGGCAAGAAGAGAGAAAAAGTGGTTGTTGAGGTGTATGAAGAACGAAGGAGGAGAGGACAGAAAAATGTTATTAAAAATTAACACAAACATTTCTTTTCCCCTCATTCCCTTGCCTGATGTAGTTTTCTTTGAAGCCCACTTAACTTCTTAAAGGGTACAGAAGGAGATTGAATTTTTAGGTTGCCACCTCTGCATTTAGACAGCATCCATTTTCTTACCCACAGAGATCCTCTGATCACAGTTTGGTCCGCTCAGCCCGTGTCGACAGCGCCCACAGTTGTAGCCACTGAAATTCCCATTACACTGGCAAGTGCGGTTGAAAAATCTCAGTGGCCACCTCTCTCTGTCATCACGCCCAGCGTAAGGGTACTGTGGTCCGTGACGCCGGTTGTCTGCAGCGATGGACACACACTGCCCCCTCCCCGTGCTGAAGCCACACTCGTCCCCCGCTGCCCCTGTAGGAGACGGGCAACACTGGCCGCTCCGCAGCCCTTCGGGGGTTACACACTCCCGGGGGAACTGGGCCAGTGTTAGGGTCGCACACAGGGTCACCACCAAGAGACCCACTCTCCACATGCTACCAAACCCAAGAGAGAAGGAAATGTGGTCAGGAGTATTTTAGGTGTTAGATGGGAGAGTAACGTTGAAAAACACATTGTGGACACCTTTTACATGTCAAGAATTGTTTTACAGCCCCTCCATCCATCTTTTTCTAAACCACTTATCATGTTCATTGTTGTAGAGGGACGCAGTTGATCCCAGCACACACATGGCAAGATGAAGACAAAAAAAAATTCAATACACCACCGACATGCACTTCAATTAAGCTCAAGAACAACTCACTCGGTTTGTGTTCACTTGTTAAAGCCAATTGTCTTAACATTTTTCCAAAACTTCACTTCTTACACTTCTTACACGCCCCTGCAGGCAGCACAAGACGTTATTCATAATTCACAAAGCCATTAGCTTTCAACTCTTACAAGTTCAGAAATGCTTTCAACAACAATACACGACGAGAGATGATTTGCTTCAACCTTTTTTGGAGTTTGATTTGCTTGTCTTTTGAAGCTTGTTGATTAGGGATGAATGAGGGAGTGACGAATAATTTGGCAGGAGCATTATTTTACAACAAAACAGTGATAATAAGAACTTACCACTTTAAAAAAAACTTGGAAAAGGGTGTTTTACATATCTACTGCAGAGAAACTTTGTCTTGTGAATGATTGAATGCACAACTCAACCAAACACAGCACAGGCTCTTATGTGCTATGTGTCTGTTGCATATCCTCTTGTGAAATAAAACTTGATCATTTCACTTTGCCAATAACTTCATTATAAATTAATCTCTTGTCCAGTTGTAAGAGTCCTTGCATTCCGCAGTTCAATATGTGGAAAAGCATCACTGTGAAGTGTTTTCCCTACCTCAGACTGTGCATGCTGCTCCTCTCTGTCTGTCTGCAGAACTGTAGCCCCTCCAAGAGTCGGCCCATTCCTGTTTCCTAGCTTAAATAGCTATTGAGCGCATGACCAGTCCTTGTGTAAGCACACACACACAGAGTAGACACACAGTACACATGGGTACACTTGAGGGTTCACGCGCCTTCTCAAACACTCATTCATGTGCCTTGTGATCATAACCCGAATGACGCCAGTGTGTGTGGTCACTCACACAATAAAAGATTCAACTGTGAGACAGAATTCATGCTTAAGTCATACCTTAGTAAATTTAGTCACTTTCAGCCCAATAACAATATGGGTAATTAAGTGAAAATGATTGGCAATTTGTGTGCACAAATGAGTCATTTGTTCCCTGTAATTACCTAAAACAATGTTTTTTTCATTTCATTGTTGCCCTGTAGTGCTGTTCATCCATCTAGATTGTTTTGGTGGGTTTTGCTGAGGTTTATAGATATCAGCTGTAGAAATTTCCGCCTTCTGTTAAATATAATGGAAGTAAATGGCCCTCAGCTTGTGGTGCTCAAAATGCATAATTTGAAAAACTCATCAGCAGCGTCTCTTTCCGGGTATCATGACCTGGTTACTCAAAATAATTCGCATTCCAGAAGAAAAATCTTTATTTTATTTGGAGTGAACTGTCCATTCAGAGGACTGGTGTTTGTAGAGAGATTGTAGGCTGCAACCAACTGAATACTGTTTGCCTGACTCTGCCCCCTCCAAGCATGAAGCAGCTGTCACAATTGCTCAAAATGCGAAAGGTCCTACATAAAGCCATTGTTTGTTTTTTCTGTTTTGGGCTACTATAGAAACAGGGCGGTTCAACAAGGCAGCCTCAGTGGAAGAAGACCCCGCCCTCTGTAGATATAAACGGCTCATTCTACAGTAACAAAACCAAAACCACAACAATTCTTATTTTCAGGTGATTATACAAAACATGCTTATGAATACTATAATCCCATTCCTGCCAGTGATGGACTGGACCAAGGATTAAAAAATGGCCCTGGCATCAGACCAGCCCTGTTTCCAACCACTGGCCACCCCCCACTCACAAATATGTCCCCTCAATCGCGAATGAGGGACCTAATCGGGCCGAGGTGGAGTGGCTTTGTGTTTGGGTGTTTGGTAACTATCTTGCTTCCTTTACTGAGGTCATTTGGTACCCTGTTTCATTTACTTTTAGCTTGGAGAAGCTAGTATAATGTTTATTTCATACCCTCGCAATTTGGCCAATCTGAAATGTTTTAGACTGCGTGCATCAAATCATTTTCAAAATCTTCAAATTATTATGGCATTATTTTTCAAAGCAATGCATTTGCCTAATTTCCAGATGGCCAGTCTGACACTGACTCCTGCCATATTCTGCCGATGGATACGCCTCTTACACACGGGACCTTTTAATTTGTGTGCTCAACTTATCCAAAAAAAAGAAGAAAAAAAATCCATAGTGGGAGGCAAGAATGAAAGCACAAATTGAACATTATCATTTTAATTTGGTACTCTTCAAATCATAAATGATGATACAAAGGTCAGAAGTTATGTAGAATAAAAATCAAATCAAGTTTAAACTTCATCTCAATCATGAAAAATCTTTTTCTGTTTTTCTTGTAATTTTTTCTTGTAGGCTAGTTTTGTACATTTTAATAACACTGTGCAGATATGGTACTCTATAATGCAGCCCAAGCACTCTGTGAATAATGAATTGATGTTAAAATGGAAAAATGTTCATACCCACTGCCTCTTTTATATCGTGTTCAGCAGCTTTGCACAGCATGACTGATGTGGTCATTTTGAAAAGCATTTCCTAACAATTGAATTCTAGCCTAAGAACTTACATTTAACTAGATTCACAACATTTTTATCACATTTACACACACGCTCACATACATGCTGGAAATATTTTAAAACATGCTCTTACTGTTCACTCATTCACACAAGTGTGCTCACCTGTTAATGCACACTGCTACTGCCACACAATCACACGTGCCAGATGTGTTAAAGTATCTCTCCCTTTCAATTAATACTCACAGAGACAGACTTTCAGCCATAAACACTGAATACAAATGTGTTACATATACAGTCAGGATCCAAGGCAGTCTGTGTGTCAGGTTGGTTAGGGCTCAACAATGTTGGGTACAAATTGGGATTGGGTGCAGGGATGGAGAGTGGCTTTTGGGAGTTTTTATTTAGGTACACTAGGAACAGACAAAACAATTGGACCCCCTAGAGGATGGAAGTCCTGAGGTCTTGTGAGGAGTCTGCTCCTGGTTCAGTGCTGGCTGACTCCTCTGTGGAGCTGGGTGGGAGGTCGGACATGGGTATCGCATTCTCTTCTTCATGCTGCTCTTTGCTTTGGGCCAGGGTTGAAGCCACATCTGATGGGTCAAGCGCTGCTATCCTGGTAGAGAGGACAGGAGGGTGATTGGCAATCACTGAACAGTTGTAACGGATACGTTGCAGAAAGGGAAAATGCAGATAGTTTGATAGCATGGATAATCACTGTGAGAGTAGAAGCTATTTGGTACAAATGAGGATAAAATCCACTTTGCTTAACATGAAAACAAAGGCATGCTGATTCTGATGGGACACTTAGGATATCAGTAAAATTCAAACACAGTTTAATTTGATGTGCTCATAATGGCTTTTGAACTGCTGTGCTGTGAGTAAATGTGAATATTTTCACTGCAAGGTCTGTTTATTTAATGACTTCCACACCAGATGGAGAAGCGTACAAACATTGGTAGAAGGAGATGTGCTGGGAGGTAATGACACACCCAGATATAAATAGATCACTTGACATTATTGACTAATTGCAGGTGACGGTGTCCTGCATGAAAGAATTTTTAAATGTGCTGCGTGCGTTTTTATCATGCCCTAGTTGATTTACCCTCAAGGGGAACCAAACCACCATTTTAAGTGTCATTATAGATGTATAAAGCACATATTCTGAAGAGCTACAGCTCACCCAATATGCATTGTGGTCATTGCTTTCTCTCTGTCCGCCCAAGTACTGGGTCAGGTTTTCTGGTTTTCTGGGTCAGGTTGGGGATGTTTTGTTATATAAAGTATTTTATATAATAACTTTTTGTAGGAGATTCAGATTTAAATGAGCTTGTGAGTCTCACTTTTCTTCATTTTCAATTATTAGTCCTGATTAATGGCCAGTACTTTACATTTCAAATTTTCTCTTTCCCTAAAAGGCTACAAGAGAACCTCAAGGAATGTTACAGAAATTACCCCCAGAAAACTTTACTTTATGTAGTTATTTTGAGAATGTTATATGTCACAAACATTTGCACAACATTCTTGGAACACTGTGGGAGGATTATCAGATGAAAACTTAGAAGGAATGCTGCAGAAATGTTATGGGAATGTTACCGGTTAGCTGGGTCGCTCTCACTTGGACCCTGTCTTCCTTTCCAAGTGGCGACATACATGATGTACGGTATGGTGCTACATTTTACTAAGCTCAAAAGAGAAATAAAGGCAGGCCTGATTCACAGCAGCTGGAATACAGGTTCAGCTGGTCTGCCTAAGGATTGCAGAGCAGTCAGAGTCTGAAGCAGTCCTTCCTTGTGATTGCATACCTACCATTATGCCCTTACAAATATTGTGCATCAACTTCAATATCATTCTGAGTAGCCTGTATTAAAATAGCAAGCAATTCTCATTCCCAGGTTACTGTTATGTCACGTCCGTCACTATCTCATGCAGATGCACAAGCTCCCCTTTAGTGTCTCTATGAAATTAACAAGGCTTTCAAGTAACTTCAGTATCAACCTGTCCACATCAGGTGATGTAGTTTAAGGAGGTAGAAAAGATTTATAGAAGTTACTGACTGAGTATTCCCAGCTTCTAACAGAAAAGGGGCGATAATTAAGGTGTCCACCTAGGTGTTTATATCGCTGCTGTTTGGAGCTGGAGCCAGTAAATACCTGTGACTACTGCAGAGTCATTTGACTGACTTGGAATGAATACCAATTGTACCTCTCCTACTGAAGACAAAAGCCAGATGTTAGTGGGTGTTAGTGGGCTTTTTGTCCTGTGTAAAACAGGTTTGAGTGTGTGAATACTGATATCTTTAGTTGTATTACATTTGTTTACCTGCTGTATGGATCACAGTCACCTTAATTTTCAAAATGCATATCTTATCAGATAAACATCAAGCAAACAAAGAACATTTTAGGTTCCAAAATGTTCATGATGTCCATAAGGCTTTTCTGATGACTTTCACAGTTCTTCTGCACTCACTCGGTTTGCTTTCCAGCAGGACTTAGTGCCTTTATTGCTGAGACGATACTTCTGCTGGAGAAGTGACTTTTAGATAGTATTCTAAAAGTGACTTCTGGTGTTTGTCTGCAGTGTTTTTTAGTGATTCCCTCTTCCAATGACAACTGGATTGTCACTGCTGCTATAAAGTCTCTTAACAAGGACACATTTCAAGATGACTCTGTCGACTGTTTAATAATTCAGTGTTGCTTTGTTATCGTCTGTGCTCAGCACACACCAGATTTCTCTTTGTGTCTTGCACGCTTTCACTTGCACACATACATACATACACTCATAGGATGTGCATACAACGTTAAGTGTGCACATGAGTTTGTTTCTATACACAGACTCTCACCTAGACTTCTTTCTTGTTTTTTTTTCTGCACATATCCTCACCTCGTACTTTCACATGGTCACTCACCACTCACAAACTTTTGGCTTATTATTGATCCGAGCCTGCTAGTCTGATTAGGAAAAATAGTGGTATTACCCAGTAATGCTTTGGTTTCACGGGACTCACACTCTCATGTGACCCAGTGAGCAGCCTTCTGAGCGCATAGCTTACAAAATAGCCAGGAGGGAATCAGCTGAGAAGCACACAACTGGTGGTTCCTATAAACCACAAGCTTTCAGGTCAGTGCACCACACAGTTGACTGACAGTGTTCAAGTCTGACATCGGGCTATAGTGTTAGTGACAAGGGCACTGATACTGTAGAAGTCAGTTTGGTGAAAGCAGAAAAAGGGAATCTGGAAGCGAGAATGGAAGAGCCCAGCAGAGAGGTACTCTCTGAGCTCAGTGAGATCATGTCCTGTCTACTGTATTTATAACGCTCTGCAAATCTAACATAGCAAAAAAGCATAGCTCTTTCAATCTTTCTTGAAATGTTGTGAATGCTGACCATGAGATCTTTGTCTTTGCTTTATTTAAAGTATGGCTATCACTATTGCATGCAGATGTTTTGTCTAATTTCTACTGTAAGGCAAGACCCTGCAGGCAAACACATTATTTTTTCATGCGCTGGTCAATTTTGAGATTTAGGGCTATTGTCTTCATTAAGACAAGTAGACAGAAAACTTCCAAAATACTTATTTTAGAGATTATTTTAGTTCAGATTTGTCTTATGGAAATGTTGGCAAATTACTGAAAATTTAAGATAACCAAGGTACCAAGCTTGTTAAGTGTTTTTTTGAGCACAGAGCAAAAAGGGGTGGTGCTTAGGACAGGGTCAATTGAGAATTATGGAATTGTCATCAATTAGGTCATATTTTATTAGATAGTGCCCTATTTGCATATTTAGACATAACAAACTCGTCATAAAAAATTGTCTCAATCTAAGTAATCAATTGTGGAAGTTTCATTGTGCTATTTCTAAAAATTTTAGCCTATTCACTTACTTGTTTTGCCTTAAGTCAAAGTCAAATTTTTGATTTAGCACCTGAAAAAAGGAAGTGCCTCTATACCCGGCACAAGGGGTCTTAGACAGCACTCTCTTCCACCATCATTAAAACACCAAATGAGGAAATGTATTTTGGATGAATGGTGTTCATCCCTCTAGCAAAGCTTCACAGACATATCAAGGAGCACTGAGCTGTTCTGGCAGCTTGTGATGGCCCCAAAGACCTGGTTTTACCTTTTAATTTATGTTCCATCTGTATGGAACTGTATATACGTAATCACTATAGGTGTTAGATAGATGTTGATATGTGAACATACTGTGGAGTGTCCCCATTGCCTGCAGGAAGTGTGTCGTCACTGCAGTCACCTCCTGTAGCTGCCTCTGGTTCAACACACCCTTCCTCACATGCCCGCTGTAGGGCCAGGGTGCTGCATACATACACACATACACAAACAAACACATAAAATCTCAGATATTACTGTTATTGCTGACCGTTACGTTTCAACAACTTAACTACATGTTGCATTGGGCTATGTGGAAAAATAATATCAAACTAGTACAGCATATTACTGAAATAGTATTCTCTTTTTGTGGGAGAATTACTGAACCAATACTGAGCACAGTCTCCTCATGTCATCATCTATCAGTGTGGAAATGTTAGCTGCCGCTCGGGCAACATCAGAAGCAATCATGTACCAGCACTGCTGTAAGTCCCATCTGTGATTGTAGCGCTGTTGGTACTACAGCTTGCAATCGGATGGCTTATTTCAGCTATTAGAGAAGCACTGGGATACCATTGCTTCTAGTGTGAATGCAGACTAAATATTATCTTAATTCCCATTCATAAAAAATAAAGACAGGAAAAGAGCCTGTTTTACAAAGACTGGGCCAGAATGAAAAATCATGCTGCAGTATGGTAAAAATTAGGGTTATAATGGAAATCTATTTTCGAACGAGGCTGAATATACAATTTAGCTCAGCCTTCCCAAATAATCTCAATGTATGGCAGACTGAAGGAAATAATATGTCTAGAAGTAGAGCAGAATTGACTGAGGGTCTGGATTGTACTTTCAGTCCACTAGAATTTTGGGTGGCTATGAGACGGCTCTTTTAAAGTGTTTGTTATAATAACCATCATTAATAAATGATGAATTAAACTTTAGTTAAGTTACTTCACTGTTCACAAACAATGAAATGATGTTTCCTAATTACCCTAATAATAATCATAATTTCCTAATATAATTTATTTCATCATTAGTTTCTGTAATATAAAATTATTAGCTATGATACTATATATAAATTATAAACTAAGAGATGATCACAATTATATCCTGATTACATAAACCAACAGTTTATTGTTGCACACATGACATTTTATATACTGATGATTTGTACATTTTACACAGTGAGATGGAGCAGATGTTTGTAACACTTCAATGGTTCTTAAAGATTAGCTTGTAAACCTGTCTAAATACTATTTGATGGCTATTCTAAAGTTGTAACTGATGACTGAATTACCTGATGTACTTCTGTATGTAATATACACATTACGTCACATACGTGAACTTTTATAAGTAACTTTTTTTTTTTTTAACTCAGAATCTTTTCTTAAATCTACCCAAGTAGTTTTTGTGTCTGTACTTTGAAAGTCGACCCAGATGTTACACATTTATTACTGTTAACTTGATCGCTGAGTGAGAAGGTGTTGTCTGTAAGCATTATCTGATGTTGATAACACTTTAAGGGTTGATAAATACTGTCTAGTGCATAAATGTTATTTGGATGGCCATGATTATGTTACAACTAATGTTTATAAAACTGTATAAATAAATAATTTAAAATCATATATAAATATTATTGAACGTTTGTATGCTGTATGAAAAAAAACTACAGTATTAACTAAAATTCATATTAATTAACCATTTATTAATGATGGTTATTACAAAGTGTTAAGTGTTCCTGGACATTAAGTGTACTCGATGCTACCTACCTGTTTTTGTTACGACATTTGAGGATATAGATAATTATCACAGCTGTTTCCAAAACCAGAAAGACTGCAGCAGAAATGGCGCAGATCTTCCATGCCTCCAGGCCCAGCTCGCTTGTCTCTAAACAGATAGTTTAAGACAGAGAGAGCAAAAAAGGCAGAGCAGAAGAGGGGGGGTTGGATTTAGAGGTGAAAATGCAGTGGTTTGCCCATCAAAAACAAGGAATCTGATACACTCCACTCTGCAAAAACTAAATCAACTGTCCCTTAACTGCCCATAGAGGAAGCTGCACTCTGACATCCCATCTATTTTACACCATCAGTTTTCCACAAAAAAAAGAAAATCCCTTTTTTACAATCCACCATCCTGCTCTTTTAAATTATACTAGCTCAAGGGGGCTTGTGTGTGTTGTGTGTGATGCATAGGGGCATATAAAAGAGTATAAAGTAAATAGTTCCTATCCATTTTAGTGAGGCAGAAAATAGCATATTATATTGTGACGAGATGGTCCCAACTCTCTGGTCGTACCCCACCAGTAGTTAGCCGGCTCCACTGCTTATTCAAATGGAACAACATCAACTTAGCCATCTGCATATTTTGTTGGCAGAACCACACTGATTTTCAGTTGTCTTCTCCTTTACTCTACCCAAGTTTTAAGCTGCAGAAAATCTGCTGTAATATATAGCCAAACTCATTTATGGCCTCATGCATAATACTAAAACTGCACTTTAGAACTACAGTATATATTCTTTTTCAAGGTCAATTGCCTTTAAATGTTTCTTTAATGAGGCATTAAAAAAAGATTTGATTAAAAAAAAACCTGTAAGAGTACATATCTGTGTATGGAAGCACATTTTGGCCAATGTGATGAAAAAATCAAAAACTATGCTGTGTAATATGGTGACAGTATCTAAAAATAATGGCTTACTATCTGATAGTAATGACTTAATATGTCAAACTGAGTTAGTATGTCTAAATATTGAGTTAGTATCTCAAAGTATTGACTCAAAATGTCAATGGTATGACTTGATAACCCAAATAGTGACTTAGTATCTTAAAATGATGACTTGTTCTGTCAAAATAGTGACTTGGTATGTGAAGATAGTGACTTGGAATCTCAAAATAACAGTATCGGTATCTCAACATATTGAGAAGTAGTCTATACCAAGTCATTATTTTGAGATAAGTATCTATCTATTTTGAGATAGTAACTCATTAACTTGAGATAATGAGTCGTAATTTTGAGAATGTCTCTCTTTGTAATGAATTTTTCATCACATTGCTCCACACGTATGGTCCCAAGGAGTCAGTAATACATTTCTTTAAATATTTTGACATTTGTTTATATTCCATTTTACCTGTGGTTCCAGCTATATCTTCCACCAACTCGTTGGTCTCCCCTGGTTCCTCTCCTTCTGCCTGAGGGGCTTCAGCTAGAACATCCTGCACAAAATTATCCAGTGTAGGCTGAGGCACAATGGGGTCATGTGGCAAAAGGTCATCTGTGGGGGTGATGATCTCATTGTCGTGGTTGGATTTCTCATCACTAAAGGTATTTTCTTTGGCCTCCACTGCACCTAGGGACGGGCTTGAGGTGGGAACCTGGTTCTCAGGGCTCTGCTCGATGGAGGTGTCAGCACCATCTTCAGGCTCTGGAGCAGAGATCACCAGCACTTCTAGAAGAGGGGTTTGGTATGTGACACACACATGAAAATGAAGCCAAGAGGCCAAGGTTTAGGGTTTGTCGAGTGGACCTATGGAATGTAGAATAATGCATAGATGTGCTGCAGCTGAGGGTAGCAGGTGGGTCATGATTTGTTTGCATTTGTAAGCTAAGTCATCACAGTATCATAGTATCTCTACAGTGCAGAATGTGTATTTAACATATCAGTCTTTGCGTGTGTCACAATTGGGCTTTAAGAGAATTTTAGAAGTCTACACTGATAAATAATTAATGTTCAAGTCAAAATATTCTGAGTAAACATTTTCTCAAGTTCTTTCTATACAAGCTTGTGGAAACATTTCAATATCGTACTCATTCTTCAGCTAAAACCAGAGCAGCTGATGTGGAATATGTTACCTTGGTTTTCAGGACATGTGCTGCTAACCGACATTATTGAAAAGTGTATTTAAGGGGCTTATAATCTTCATTTAAGCGCTTTCCTCTCTTAAAGTAGGTTAAGATGCAAACAATGCAAGCTTAAGCAAAGCTGCTGAGTCTAATGTAACAGAATGTTTAAAGATAAATACCATTGCAGTTTTAGGTTTTTGTGACCCAAATTATGAACCAGGTTTTAAATATTCAACATTTCAGATAGTTATTAGATAAGGATGTGCTGAAAGTAAAGTGAATGGGGCACCTAAAGTATGGAGCTTATTAATAAAATGGAGAAGATTTGAATTTCTTGGGAATTTTGAGGTTTCAGATGTTTGGTTTAGTGGGGGCAGTGGTGCCAGTTTCAGACCACCAGACTGAAGCCTCATTTATTTGTCCAGGTTTTATTTCTCTCGCATGAACTACAGTATTTGGAGGAAAAAATTGATGAAATTGAGATGCTTTGAACTTTATTCTCAACATTTCAACTTTTTTCTCGTTGTTATGACTTTATTCTCAAAGTTTTGACTTTATTATCAAGATTTCTGCTTTTTCTGCATAGTTTCAGCTTTATTCTCAACATTTCAGGTTTATTCTAAATGTTTTCATTTTATTGTCAACATTTCGACTTTTTATTCTAATCCTTTTGACTTTATTCTCAAAGTTTTGGCTTTATTATTAAGATTTCAATTTTTTCCCTCATAGTGTCAACTTTATTTCCAAAATGCAAAATAAAACAAAATCTTCTTCCTTCCTCTTTTTTTCTCCTTAATCTCCTAATACGCTGTCATACATGAACACATTCC